>JAWUZG010000174.1:600000-797500 GCA_036785705.1 Acanthornis magna | reverse complement strand
CAGCTCTTTTTTGCCCAAGGAGAAAAGGATCATGCAAATGATTTGCCCCAAGGGATTCCTGGAAGCTGTTTAAGCCAGCAAATGCGGCTTTCTCCCCAGCTGTGCCAGCCACCTCCATGTGCTCATGAATTTCCCCTCCCCTAAGTGCAGGAAGGGGCTGACAGATGTTAACACACGATCAGTGTCTCAGGAGAGAGGAATTAAAGCCACACTGGACCCTTCGAAGACACACATTAGTGTCAGAAATTTCTAATCAATCAGTTGGGAGCCTCCTGGGGTCAGAAGCCTCTTTGAAATTCAAATGGAAAATGGCTCCTAATGGGTTTTATTTTGATTGCTATAAATTGATTAGCGTTAAGATAAACAAGTTTTGTTTCTTTTTGAAAGCTCTAAATATGCTCTGGGGGAGGAGGAGCAGTGGAGTCTGATTGCTTCCCGTTAGGGCATCCCCACTTTGCTCCCACCCATCACCAGTTTGCACCAGCCACAGGAGACACCTTTTTCCTCCAGACCTGGCTGAATCACAGAGACCTTAAATCTCATCTTGTTCCACCCCCTGCCATAGGCAGGGACATCCTCCACTAGCCCAGGGTGCTGCTGATGGATGCATCATCCAAAGAGTTTCTTGTAGTGCTGTAGCAGGATACAGGTCAGAGAAGGTGTGAGCATGCTCCTGTGTTTTCCAAGGTGAGATGTGAAGGTGCAGCTTGGTTCTGGGTGTGTGGTGTTTGAAGAATGTGCAAGGTTCGGGGCTGGTACAGCCCAGCAGTTGGAATATTTTTGGGAGATGCTCCGTTGCAGCTGCATTTCCTCAGGGTGACAGCTCAGCACTCAGTGCTGTGACTGTCACCAGGTACAGGAGCACTCTGTGTCCCCAGGACCCTGCTGGCAGGCAGGCCCTGTGGCTGGGGTGACACTGGGCAGCCGAAGGGCACACAGGGAGCTGGGATCAGCAGGCTGGGGGTGCAGTGGGGAGCATGGCTCGTGCTGCACTATGAAAGGGAGCAGTGGGGGCAGAGAGTGGAGGGTTGGGGCTCAGGGCTGGGATTTGGCTTTTGCATCCCAGCTTTGCCTCTGACACCTTGAGTACCTCAAAACCACAGGAAACACAGCATGGGTTGGGTTGGAAAGGACCTTAAAGATTATCCAGTTCCAACTCCCCTGCCATGGGCAGGAACACCTTCCACTCATCCCTGGCTTCCTCCAGAAAAATCACAGATGGCACAAGGGAAAAAAAATCTCAAACCCAAGCCTGAGAGCCACTGGTGGGCTCCTTCAGCCCCCTCTGTGCTCCTGCACCCTGTGTGAGCTCCCTTCAGCCTCTGTGGTATCCCTACACCCCATGTGTGTTATTCCTACAACCTTGGTGTGTTATCCCTTACAGCCTGTGTGTGCTTCCTACACCCCTGTGTGTGTTATCCTTACAATCTCTGCTCCCTACACCCTGTGTGTGCTCCCTGCAGTGTGTGTGCACTCCCTCTGGGCTGTTGGAGATCCCTGCAGTCTGTCTGTGTGCTCTGCAGTCCATGTGTGCTTCCCACAACCTGTTTGTGTTCCTACACCCCTATGTGTGCTCCGTACAGCCCTCTTGTGCTCCATGCAGTCGCTCTGTGGGCTCCCTACAAACCACGTGTGGGGCTCCTACAAGCCTGAGTGGTGTTCCTACAACCACGTGTGGAGTTCCTACAGTGGATGCTCTCTGCAGCACCTGTGTGCTCTCTGCGGCTTTTGTGTTCCCTGTGAACTCTGCCTGCTTTGTACCCTCGTGTTTTGATCCCTGTGGCCCTGGTGTGCTCCAGACGCCCTTGTGTGCTCTCCCAGCAGTTGCTGTGTGTGTTCCCTCTAGCCAGGCTGTGCTCCCTGGAGCACCAGGTGTTCTCCCCACAGTCCTGAGTGTTCCCTTCCAAGGGTCTCAGTGGTTTTCCAATGTCTTCCAGCCTTATTCTTTATGTCCCAGCTGTGGCTACAGTGGTGGGATAGGAGTGTGTCCAGAGAAGGGAGTGGAGCTGGGAAGGGGCTGGAGCACCAGGAGCAGCTGAAGGAGCTGGGGGGGCTCAACCTGGATAAAAGGAGGCTCAGGGGGACCTTCTGGCTCTGCACAACTCCTGGCAGGAGGGGACAGCTGGGGGGGGTCGGGCTTTTCTTCCAGGGAACGAGGGACAGGACAAGGGGAAAGAGCCTGAAGCTGTGCTGGGGAAAGTTCAGGCTGGATATTGGGAAAATTGCTTTCTGGTGGGGGTGATGATGCATTGGACTAGGGCAGTGGTGGAGTCCCCATCCCTCAAAATGTTCAAAAAACAAGTAGATGTGGCACCTGCAGACATGGTGAGCACAGCAGAGCTGGGTTTACAGTTGGACTCAGTGATCTTAGAGGGCTTTTCCAACCTGAACAATTTCATAATTCTACCTCCTAGTACCTTTGCAAGGCTTAGGATGAGGAGAAACAAGGACTATCCATCTTGTGGAAGTCAGTGGGTGCCAGTTTTAGGGAGTGCTGTGCGTGCGTGCTGGGCACCACTCGGCTTCCTGATAGTGACGGGGGGATGGTGTCCATAAGGGACATGGCAGTGCTCAGGGGGCTCTGGGGTGTCCTGCTGTGCATGGTGGTGTGGGGGGACCCCCTGGCTATGGGGGGCTGAAGGGGAGCAGGGTGGTGACAGCATATTTGTGACAGTGGTGGCTGTGTCTCTGTGCTGGGTGGTGGTGAGGTTCTCAGTGTTGGTGATAGTGGTGGTCTCAGTGTTGGTAGTGAGGGTCTCAGTGTTGGTGATAGTGGTGCTCTCAGTGTTGGTGGTGAGGGTCTCATTATTGGTAGTGAGGGTCTCAGTGTTGATAGTGGTGATGGTCTCAGTGTTGGTGGTGAAGGTCTCACTGTTGATGATAGTGATGGTCTCAATGTCGGTAATGAGGGTCTCAATGTTGGTGGTGGTGAGGGTCTCACTGGTGGTGGTGAGGGTGACACTGTTGCTGGTGACAGTGTCCCTGCAGGGTGGTGACAAGACGGGATGTGCTCCCAGAGGAGGTGATTGAGTGATCCTGTGTGCTCTGCTGCATGTGAAGCCCAGGAGATCAGGAGTTCATATTTCTGTACTGAACAGGGAGCTGCCATTAATGAACAGCTAATTAACATCACAGGGCTTGATGGTTGCAGTGTCAGCGTCCCTAATTAGTCTCGCGCTAATCTGCTTTAATTAACTGTCCCTGTTGCAGTTTTAATTTAATTTTCAGCTCTAGACCAGCACGAGCAGTCCTGGGAGCATCTTGGTTCCGGTTCCATGGCACTGCCTGTGCTGGGATGGACTGGAGGGCCATGGTGGCCAGCGCAGGGGCCCTGCTGTGCTCCGTGTCCCTTTCCCAGGGATGAGAGGGCACAGTGTGTGTCCCAGGACAGGCTGTGTGGGCTGGAGCAGAGCCCATGGCCGGGCAGGGGGACACACCAGGAGCTGCCCACAGCCCCCTCCTGCTGTTGATTGGTGCATCCAGCCGGTTCTGGTTCCGAACCGTAGGGTGCTGATCCCTGCCCTGGGGCATGGGCAGAGCCTGAGGTTCCCTGAGAGAGTTGTGCCTGCTTGGCTTTGCTGCTCATTGCCTGGAGGATCAGAGAGTCCCAGACTGGTTTGGGCTGGAAGGGACCTTAAAGCCTATCTCCTTCCACCCTCTGCCAGGGGGTGGGGACATCTTCCACTAGCCCAGGCGTTCCAAGCCATGTCCAACCTGGCCTTGGACACTTCCAGGAATGGGGCAGCTGCAGCTTCTCTGGGCAGCGTATGCCAGAGCCTCCCCACCCTCACAGGGAAGGATTTCTTCCCAATATTCCATCTATCCCTGCCCTCTGGCAGTGGGAAGCCATTCTCCCTTGTCCTGTCACTCCATCCCTTGTCCCCAGTCCAGCTCTTCTGGAGCCCCTTCAGACCCTGGAGGGGGCTCTGAGGTCTCCCGGGAGCTCTCTCTTCCCCACGTGAGCCCCCCCAGCTCTCCCAGCCTTTTCTCACAGAGGAGCCCACGACCAGTGATGTGAGCATTGTGTGAGGTCTCCTTGAGACAGGGACACAAGGAGCTGTCATTGCTGCAGGCGTGGCTGCCACATGTGGAGGGCCTATGGCTCTCATGCCACTGGGCACCTTCATTTGGCTTCAGGCATGTCCATACCAGGAGCTCCAGTTCAGGACTTCTGGCTTTAAAGTGAAAGAGAAGAGGTTTAGATTAGAAATTCCTTCATGTGACAGTGGTGAGGCCCTGACACAGGTGCCCAGAGAAGCTGTGGCTGCCCCATCCCTGGCAGTGTCCCAGGCCAGGTTGGACAGGGAGCAGGTTAGAGCAGCCTGGGATAGTGGAAAGTGTCTCCGCCCATGGCAGGGGTGGGAATGAGATGATCTTTAAGGCCCCTTCCAACCCAAACCAGTCTGGGGTTCTGTGACTTTCCTCCCAGAGGTACCATCCATCCACACCTCGTGTCAGACCAGCCAAGAGCAGGGCCAGCAGGACCAGCGGGGCTCAGGATGTGTGGGGGACCAGCAGGGAAGCAGAGCAGGCTCCACAGCCCATCCCACCATGATGATCACAAGGGTTGCTGACATCCTTGTGTGGGAGGATGTCCAAGAACCAGCTGGGGAGACACTTCACTTTGGGAGCAGGACACTTTGCCATGGGAGCAGGTGAAATCACAGGAACAAAAGCTGTGGCCTGAGGTACCCCAGAGAGAGGGGGCGAGGAGAATCACAAGATGGGAAAAGTCAGAGCATCCTAAAGATGCTGGAGGAGCTTGTGTTTAGTCCTGGCAGAGTTGCTGATGGCAAAATAGGGTCTCCTGGTCCTTGTCCTGCTGAGCAGAGCTCTGCCTTGCAGGCTGCCTGCAGTCAGTCCACGTGTCCTTGCCCATGACATTGGCCTACTGTGGAAAAGCAGGCGCTGTAGTATTGCAGATGGATCCAAAAGGAGCCCGGGCAGGTTGGAGGAGCCCTCTAAGATCATCAAGTCCAACTATTTACCCAGCACTTCCAGGTCCACCACTAAACCCTGTCCCTGAGCACCACATCTGAACCTTATTTGAACACTTCCAGGGATGGTGATTCCACCACTGCCGCGGGCAGCCTGTTCCAATACCCTTTCTATAAAGAAATTTTCCCTAATATCCAATCTAAACCTCCCCTGGCGCAACTTGAGGCTGTTCCTCTTGTCCTGTCACTTGTTCCCTGGGAGTAGAGACCGACCCCTGCCTCACAACCACCTCCTTACAAGTCATTGTTGAGACCTGTAGGGTCCTCCCCAACTAATAAGGCAATTCCTTTTTAACATCGCCATGCTGCAGCACATTCCTGCTGGGATGAAGGATGAGGCTGTGTCACGTTGGGGAATTTCAGGGGTTTGCGCTCTGCTGGTGAGAATTACAGATGAGGAGAGGGCTGGGACATGCACCCCATGCTCCAGTATGGCTCTGCTCTCCACTCTGCTCCAGTCCCACGTCCTTCATCAATCAGAGCTCCAATCTTCCCAGCCAGGAGTGTCTCCCCACGGGACCTTCTCAGGGCTGGGTTAATCTGTAAGCAAGCAGGGCCTTGCGAGGAGCGGGAGCTGCGCTTGGCAGCGTCCGCGGGAGCTGCACAGCGCTGGCCTTGGCTTGCCCGTCTGGATTAGCGGGGCTCTGCCATCTGTCCTGCTCCCAGCTCCACCTGGAACTGCTCCAGGAGCCTCGTGCTTTGAAGAAAACCCTTCTCTGACCGCAACCCTTTTCCAAATATCCCAGCTGCTTCCCGCCGAGGCGGCGTGGCTGTGTTCCCCCTCTGCTGCGCAGACAGAGGAAATCCTGGTGGCAGCCCCAGCCGTACCGTGGGTTTTGGGAGTGGCTAACCTTGGGGACAGGCAGGGAAGGTCCCTGGAGAACAGCTCCTGGGACCCCTCTCAGCCAAGTGAGCTCGGTGCTTGGGCAGCCTGAGGATTAAGAAGCCCAAATCTCTCTGTTTTCCCATGGCTTCAGAGGGCTGTGCCATGCTGCCTGTGCAAGTTCTCACATCGCATCCAGGCCTGAGCCAATGTGTTGGGCACTCTCTGTCTTCAAGGGATCACAGAATGGTTTGGGGTGGAAGGGACCTTAAAGCTCATCCAGTCCCACCCCCTGCCATGGGCAGGGACACCTTCCACCATCCCAGGCTGCTCCAAGCCCTGTCCAGCCTGGTCTTGGACACTTCCAGGGATCCAGGGGCAGCCACAGCTTCTCTGGGCGCCTGTGCCAGGGCCTGCCCACCCTCACAGGGAACAATTCCTTCCCAGTATCTCATCTAATCCTGCCTTCTGTCCATTTGAAGCCATTCTCTGTGTCCTGTCCCTCCATCCCTTGGCCCAAATCCCTCTCCAGCTCTCCTGGAGCCCTTTAGGCCCTGGCAGGGGCTCTGAGCTCTCCCTGGAGCCTTCTGTTCTCCAGGTGAACACCCCCAGCTCTCCCAGCCTGGCTCCAGAGCAGAGGGGCGCCAGCCCTGGAGCATCTCTGTGGCTTTCTGTGGACTCTCTCCAGCAGCTCCACATCCTTCCTGTGCTGAGAACCCCAGGGCTGGAGGCAGCATTTATGGGGGGTCTCAGCAGAGGAGGGTGGAGGGTCCTCTCCATCTGGGACCTCGTGGATCCATCGCTGCAGTTCCATGCAGGGCCCTCACGCTCAGCCTGTTCTCTGCGCCCCCTCCCTGTTTGCCATCTGATTTCTCTGTGGCACATAATGCCAAGGACCACATTGTGCAGAATGGGGCTGGGAGGAGCTCCCAGTGTCTGAACCCGCTCTGCAGAGCCGAACAACACCAAGAAAATGTGTCAGGGGACTTTATTTTATGTCACTTGTTCCACTCTTCACCCCTGGCAGTGGTGCCATCATCTTGGCCAAGAGGGCTGAGCACCTCCTGCCCTTGGAATCCTTTGGCACAGCGTGGTCCATGTGTCTGCTTCCATGGAATGGCCTCACAACGTGGATTTCATAAACACCAGCAGACGCATCAGTGTTTCCTTGGCTGAGCCTTAAAGCTCTTGGGTCCCAGTTATCTAATCCTGCTCTGGGAGCCCATAGCTGATATTCCTCCTTCTACAGCAGGAATGGAAAATTTTAGGGAAGTGTTGGTTATGAAACAATCCCTCTCCATGCACACATTGTGTGATTAAATATCCCTTTCTTTCTGTGGCACAGTGGATGATTTTCCCATTTTTGAGGACATGCCCATCTCTTGACTATGGCTTAATTTTTCTTGTGTTCTTGATTCCATCTTGTTGTTGTTAATCTTAAGGGCCCTGTTCTTTCTACTGCTTTTACCAACTGCTGTATTTCCTGCTGACTAATTTAAAGCCATTTCTGCCTGTTCATGACTTTTTAAGATGCATTTTTACTCCTTCACAGTCATTTCTGGTTCAGAATTGTTTTTTATTGAAAAAATACAAGTTGCCTGCTCCTGGGGGCAGCACCAACTTTATTTGAGTTATTTTGGTTATTATTCATGGTGGTTTATTTGTACTCTCTGTCCTTGATGCCTTTGTTGGCATCTCTGGGAACCTCTTCTTTGCTCATGCCAGGGCTGGCAGCCAGCCCTCAAGCACAGTGGGAGAGTCCTGGAAATCTGGGAAGCAGGGAAGACCCTGATTTACTGAGAGTTACTTTTAAATGCACAGGGGCAGGGGCTGGGTTCAACCTTCACACGGCTGACACCAGCCAGAATCTCCCAAACTCTCTTTGAGCGACCTCACATCTCTACTGTCTCAAGTTCCTTGCACTGCCTTCCAGTGGGAGTGGGAAAATCTGGGAATTTGGAAGTATGAAATCTGGTGGAAGAAAGCTTTCAGATGTAGAAGGTGCATTTTGATGGATGCAGGCAAAACCCACCCAAATAATGGGAATTATGAGCTGTTGAAAATTGCCTCTTCCCATCTGTTTTCTGGCATGCTCGGCTCTCAGATCCCTCCATTGAGCACTGCTCCTGATGGATTTAGAGAGATAATTGTTTGCTGCTGTTTTTCCCTCATCAGAGCATCCTTTCGGAGAAAGTTATCAGTGGAATGGGGGCCTAGGGACCGAGGGCTCAGCCTCCTCCCTCTGATGTTGATCCCTTGCAGCCCTCAATGCTGCACGAGCACTACAGCTCAATGACACATGGAGTGCACAGGGAATGTCGACAGTGGGAATTGCTCCTGGGTATTTGTTCAGCCATGAATTGTGGCAGTCGTTACCCTTGTGCAACACAGGGAGGCTTTTTAAAATATTTCCTAGGAAATAATGTCTAAAATCCCTGTGTTAGCTTTCCTTATGTGCACGTCCCTGGCACAAGGCAATCTTGGCATGGTTCTCATGTGCAGGATGGTTCAAGGTGCTCTTTGGGAAGAGCTGGAGGTTACAGTGGTTTTCTCAGACTTCATTGACAGCCCGCATCACATTTCCTGTCTTCTGCAAAAATCCATATGTTGATTATAGAGGTGTGTCTTTCTTCCTTGGACTTCCTTGGTCAAGGGGCTGCAGCACGAGTCTGGTGAGGAGTGGCTGAGGGAGCTGGGAAAGGGCTCAGCCTGGAGAAAAGGAGAAAGGAGAAAAGGAGAAAAGGAGAAAAGGAGGCTCAGGCGGGACTTTCTCACTCTCCACAACTCCTGACAGGACGGGACAGCCAGGGGGAGGTCAGGCTCTGCTCCCAGGGAACAAGGGACAAGACAAGAGGAAACAGCCTCAAATCTGTGCCTGGGAACGTTTAGATTGGATATTAAGGAAAATTTCTTCACAGAAAGGGTGGTCAGACATTGGCACACTGCCCAGGGCAGTGATGGAGTCACCATTCCTAGAATTGTTCAGTGAATCTGTGGATGTGGCGCTTGGTGGTGGCCCTGGTCAGTGCTGGGTTGGCATTTGGACTCAATGATCTCAGAGGGCTTTTCCAACCTTAATGATTCTAGCCATGAGAGACCTGTATCGATGGAGCCCCAGCTTTTTGGCAGATCAGGTGTCTGCAGACACAGTGATTTTAGTTTATCCTCACAGTTCACTTTGCAGGCACAAACACTGTTCCAACGTCAATTTGCTGCTGGATGGAGCTGCTCCAGCTCCGCTTGTTGGGGAAGCCCTGAAAATGTCCAAGCACCAGAAGTGTGGCTGTTGAGACGTGAGGGAATCAGAGGTGGCAGGGACAGATGGAGTTTGGAGCGGAGCTGGAGTCGCAGGCTGGCACTGTGGTCCCTGAGCCGTGGTGGTGACAGCACCGAGGGGCTCCGCTGTGGGGAAGGGACCTCGCTGCAACTGGAGTTGATTGAGCAAAGGGAAAACTGAGTTTTTTCCCAGACTGCTCCTACAAACAATTCCTGGACCTTGAGAATGGAAGCTCTGTTGGTTGTAGGTAGCTGGAGTGACAGGAAGGTGTCTCAGTGCCCAGGAGGAGGCTGTGACTGTCTCCAGGGATGTAGATCCCTGTACTTCTGATCCTTCCGTCCCGTACTTGACCTCCCTCATGGAGAAAAACATTCTTGTGTCAAGCTGGAATTTCCCACGTGTCAGCCTGGGTCTTGCCCTCCTTCTGAGGTCAGCTCCATCTTCCTTACACCCTGCAGGCAGCAGTGAGGTCTCTCCTTTGCGTTCCCTTCTCCAGGCTCACATCCATCTGCAGCCTCTCCTTGCCCACCGTGTGCTCCAGCATCCTCATGGCCTTCCCTGGAGTCCTGTTTGTACTGGGGAGCCCAAACTGGAACAGCTCTCCACTGCCAGTGCACTTGGGAGCTTTTTTTTTTTGGAGGAAGGTTGGTTCTCCTTGGGTTTTGCCTTTCATAACCATCCTTGAGGGCGTTTTGGGGAGCAGAGGTGGACAGCATGTGCCCTTCCCATGCCATGCTGCCTCCCCACAGCTTCTCTGCTCATAGCAGGCCAGGAAGGGAAGGTTCTGTGCAGCTCCCGCAGTGACTTCAGCCGCCACAATGGACCATTTTTAATCACCCTTCTGCCAGTTCCACTCAGCACCAAGGGCTGACACAGAGCAGTGCTGTCATCTGGAAATTGGCTGCTGGCACCAAACCAACTGGCATTTTGAACTTGGCCCAACTGGGTGCTAGGCAGCATTAAAATGGGACGATTAACCATGCCCACTCCCACTCCAAGGATTCCTGGCCACCCTCTGCTCCACCTGGAAAAGCTGGGAAGGGCACCTGGAGGGGGTCTGCAGGGCACTGCTGGAGATAGGGTGGGAGGCCTCCTGGTGCTGAGGAGGTCAAGGCAGAGAAATTTGGGAATAGTGTCACTGGCTGCATGCCGGGCTGGGGCCTCTGTGTCAGGGCAGGGATTCCTTCAGAGACCCCCATCTCAGTCTCTGAAACTGCTCCTCCAACGTGTGGGACAAGGGAGTGGAGATGAGATGGGTAAAAACATTGAGCAGCCCCAGGTGCACTTGGAGTCCCTGGAGGGGGGGGCACAAATCCACCCTGGGTCAGACCTGGGGATGTGCAGCCCCTGCCTGCTCCAGCCTTGCTCTGGTGCCCCCGGTCTGTGTTTGCTCCTGAGGGTCTGTGTCTGACCCCAGCAGCCCCACGGTGCCACAGGTGTGACTCCAGATTGGCACCAGGACCGAGAGGGCTGGGGACACTTGAAGGGCTCTTGTCTAGGAAAAGCTCCCTTTTTGCTTTCCTGTTTCCTTTAGGATTAAAGTCGTTCTCCTTGGGCTGGAAACATGGAATGTTTGTCAAGTTTATGAGGGCTTTTAGAGAGGCTTTTAGAAAGAACATCCTATCCCTTCTTTTATAGGGCTGAGATAAGATTATCTTTGTTTTAACACCAATTAAAGCAGGAAGGGTTTATAGGATTAGGGGTTTTCCATCAGTGCAACTTTGATGTCACCACTCGCTCGCTTGGTTTGCTCCTTTCCCTGTGTTAAATCCTTGGAAAGTGTTCCTGTAATGGTTAACATTGCCTCCCTCCCGGGCAGAGCTCTCCCAGGCAGAAGTTTTGGGAAACAATTAAACAAGACCAAACAAAGTAACAAAATGTGAAGGTTCTAAATTCTTTGGGAGACCACTTGGAGAAAGCTGGCTGGGAACAGTCACTGTGTGAGTCCGCAGTGCTGCAGTGTTTACATCCAGAGAAAAGATGTGCTGCTGGCCTGAACAGCTTGTTTAAAACATGAAAATAAAATAATGGAATCCCAGAATGGTTTGGGTTGGAGGGGACATTAAAGCTCATCCCATGCCACCCCCTGCCATGGCAGGGACACCCTCCACTACCTCAGGCTGCTCCAAGCTGTGTCCAACCTGGCCTTGGGCACTCCCAGGGATCCAGGGGCAGCCACAGCTTCTCTGGGCAGCTGTGCCAGGGCCTGCCCACCCTCACAGAGAGAAATTCCTTCCCAGTATCTCATCTATCACTGCCTTCTGTCCATTTGAAGCCATTCCCCCTTGACCTGTCACTCCAGGCCCTCATCTCAAGTCCCTCTCCAGCTCTCCTGGAGCCCCTTTAGGCCCTGGAAGGGGCTCTGAGCTCTCCCCAGAGCCTTCTCCAGATGAAGACCCCCAGCTCTCCCAGCCTGGCTCCAGAGCAGAGGGGCTTCAGCCCTTGGAGCATCTCTGTGGCTTTCTGTGGACTCTCTCCAGCAGCTCCATGTCCTTCCTGTGCTCGGACCCCAGAGCTGGAGGCAGTGCCCCAGTGCTCCCTCGTTCCATGTGCGTCACCCCAGGGCTCCCAGGCAGCGCTGCTTTCCCACCCCTGGAGCTCTGGAGCCTTCTGTTTGTGCCAAGCTGCCCAGACAAGGTTTGGAGGTTGACACTGTGCAGGCACTGGCAGCATTCTGCTCCCCTGTGCCCGACACTGGGATTGCTCCTGGGCCGGCAGCATGTGGCATTCCTGGGGCAGGGAATGCCCTGCTCCAGGAGAGCCCTGCCAGCTGCACAGCTTGGCCTTGGAGGTACATCCTGGGCTGCTCCTCAGAGCTCTGCAGGAGCTGGGAGTTTGAAGGCATCTGTACTCTGGAGCTCTGAGCTCAGCCCGGGGTTCAGCTCCCCACAGAGGCCTATGGAAGTGCAGTGAGCTGAGCCCTTGGGCTGCAGCCAGCCTTGCTCTTACAGCAGCGTGATGGACACACAGATCTTGTCTCCTTGGGATAGAGTCAGAAAATCATGGAATCGTTAAGGTTGGAAAAGCTCTCTAAGATTGTCAAGTTCAACTGTTAACCCATCACGCCAGGGCCACCACTAAGCCATGTCCCCAAGTGCCATATCCATGTGTCTCCTGAGCACTTCCAAGGATGGTGACTCCACCCCTGCACTGGGCAGTCTGTGCCAATACCTGAGCATCTTCTCCATGGTGAAATTTTCCTGAAAATTCAATCTAAACCTCCCCTGGCACAATTTGAAGCTGTTTCCTCTTGTTCTTTTGCTTTTGTTACCTGGGAGACTAACCCCAGACAGGGACAAGGGAGTCCCCTCCTGTTGTGTATGGATGGCCATGACAGGATAAATGTTGGGTTATGGTCCTCTCCATCCCTACTCTGAGGATGCTGGAGACATCCCAGTCCCCCATGCTCAGGCAGAGACAGAAAACTTTCCATTTCTCTTTAAGAACCCCGTGACAGACTGGGGAGGCTGAACCAGGCTGACTGAGCAGGTAAGAAATTCCAGGCGTTTCTCCCTGACAGCCGAATCCCTCAGCACTGATGGATGTGCCCTCCCCCCAGCAGGGCGGGGAGAGCCACAGGTGTGTTGCCCACAGGTGTGCTGGGCTCACCAGGTGCCTGAACTCGGGGGCAGTGCTGCAAGGGAGGTGACCTTGTGAACCCGGTAAGCTGTGGGGTGGGGGTTTGCTGGGGAGCCCCCAGCACGAAGCCTCTCCCAGGGGAGAGCTCAGCTCTGCTGCTGGAGCACGGCACTGGGAGAGAGCTGCCGGGCCTGGGGTGAGGCTGGTCCTGCCCAGGGCTGGGGATGCTCTCATGTGAGCAGGGAACTGAACCTGCCTGCCTTTGGTGTGTGATGAGCACTATTGGTTTGCCCCATGGTGTCCGAAAAGCTGAATCTTTGGCCCTTGGGCTGGTCTTTGGAGCTTTGGGCTGAGGACAGCCTGGCAAGAAGGTTGGGGTGTATTTGTCCTTTGCAGGACCTTCCAGCACGGTCTGTTTTGGGGAGCTCCCAGAGCAGGGCATCACTGCCCTGCCCATGCTCTCCAAACCAATGTGACACCCCAGCACGAAGGTCCTGTCCCAGCCCCATGCTGTCCCAGCACTGTAACCAAGGGACACAGGAGATGATGCTGGGGATGAGGTGTGAGCTCTTAACCCACGAAGAGCTGCAGACAGGGAGGGTGCCCATGGAAGTTCTCTGCAGGGCACTTCTGAGGGAGCCTGGGGTGGAGCTGGGGGCAGGAGGTGGCTGCTGGGGAGCACTGTTGCAGAGTGGGGAATGTGAGGTTTGGAGTGCTGACACCTCCAGCTGTGAGAGCGGAGCAGCGGTGCCCCTGGGCAGGGGATGGGACCTAGGTGATGTCCTGGACTGCTGGTGAGGTGCAGGGTGTTGGCCCAGTCAGTCAATGGGGATGTGTCTAAAAGCCAGGAGGATGCTTTTGCAGCTTGTGCTGTCTTGCTTCCATTCCTGTCCCATGGAGAACATGGGGTTAAACAGGAACATTTGCATTGGGACCTCTCCCTTTATTGACAATTCTGTAATCCACATCGTGGAGGTTCCCCTCCGGTTAATCTCATTTAACCCTGTTTTCCCTCCTGTATTTCCCTCCCCTGCTCTCTAAAAGCTGTCAGAGCTGTTGGCAGTGACAGCACCTGGCAATGGCATTAATTGCTTATCTGAGGATGAGGCAACAGCATAGGCTGCTAATTAAATTTATCCCCAAGGAAACTGGAGGACCCATGTGGCCCGGGGAAGGGAGAGTGCAGAGGGCTGGCAGCTCCAGGTCCCAGCTCCTCGCTCTTCCCAAGCTAACAGCCAGCCTCAGTGTCCAGAGGGCCAGGGTGTCACCTCCTGCCTGCTCAAGGCATGCCTGAGTCCTCTTCTCTGCAGCACTCTCCAGGCTGGGGACACCAGGGGAGAATTGGAAATGGATCCACAGGCACCGTTGTTCCTTTGGGTTGTCCAGAGGTCAGCCTTTCACTAAGGGGACAAAGTGAGGGCCGGGGACAGGGACAAGCAGAGGAGGGATGAGTTTACAGGTGAGAAAAAGTGAGACCACTTGGGTGCAGAATTGAAAACAAGGTCAAGGTGCAAGGGAGGGAATGGGGCAGAATATGGGAAAAGGGACACTGTCATTGCAACACCCACCTCATCTTCCAAGCAGGGTGTGGTTGATGAAGGGAAAAGAGGAAATTCAGAGCTGGTTGGACATAATAGTTCTGCACAGGACATCATAAATGGCTTTAAACTGGAAGAGAGTAAATTTAGATTGGATATTGGAAAGAAATTCTTCCTTGTAAGAGTGGAGAGTCCGTGGCACAGGGTGCCCAGAGAAGCTGTGGCTTCCCCTGGATCCCTGGAAGTGTCCAAGGCCAGGTTGAACAGGGCTTGGAGCAGCCTGTGAGAGTGGAGGGTGACATGCCCATGGCAGGGGGTTTGAATGAGATGGGTTTTAAGGTCCTTTCCAACCGAATCCATCCTGTCATTCCATGATTCCATGAAATACCCCACACACCACAAGCAGTGTAGACTCAGAAGTGCTGGTGAAGGTGGGTCTGGGGTCTGCAGTCCAATCCAAACTTGCAGTGAGGCTGCCACCAACATGAACCCAAGGCAGTTTTGGTATTCTGCTCAGTCTCCGCCAAGGATGGAGCTCCACCACCCCTCTCCCAGCTCTGCACTATGTTCTGGAGAATGTCCTGTCTGAAGTTGTGGTCCTTGTCTTTGTTACAGGGCCTGGCACCCTGACAGGTGTTTGGGTCTGTCTTCAGCAGGTGCAGTTAGATCCCCCCTTACCTCAGTATCCCCAGGTACCCATCCAGCTCTTCCACCTCTCCAGTGCCCTGTGCCCCAGCGGTGATTGTCTTGATGACCCTCCACTGGGCTCTGCTGTTCCTCTCTATCACCCTTGAACTGGGCAAACCCCACCCAGCCATGGCAGCAGCCCCAGGGCCTGGCAGGGGAAAGGAAAACACCGCCCTCCATGTCCTGCCCATGCTCCTCCTGGCATGGCCCAGGACATTGTTTCCTTATTGTCCATGAGGGCATATCTGTGGCACTCTTTCCGTGTAGGGTCAGAGTGGGAGCAGGATCGTGGTGTGGGGCTGAGGCACCCATGGAAGGGTTTGTGGGGTGATGAGGGTGCCAATGGGAGCAGGGAGGCCTGTGGGACAGGGACCTCAAGAGCATGGAGGAGGGATCCCAAAAGCGTGGAGAGGGACCCCAAACCACGGAGAATGGCGAGAGACGAGATGTGGCCAAGGGGACTGGCCCTGGGTCCTGCAGCACCAGGGAAGCTGTGGAGCCAGCCCCCAGCCCCGGCCCCGCAGGGAGAAAGGAGCCAGGGGGAGATAAGGCTGGGGATTTAAGGCTCCTGGCGGATCCTGACAGAGCCAGGGCTGCCTGGTTTCCATCAGCTGTTAAAAATGCCTCACTGGAGCGCAGGGATCCTTGCTGCCAGGAGAAACAGGGCCAGGCAGAGGGGGCGAGGACGATCCTTCCTTCGTCAGAGCCCTCAGCACAGGCTAAAGGTGCCATTTTAGGAACTTTTATTGCAGAAGGGAGCTGTTTGCTCAGAGCTGCTCCCAGGACGGGCTGGGGTGGGCTCTGGAGGCTGGGGCAGTTTGGGCTGCAGAGGAGCCTGTTTGGAGCCTGCCCAGCTCGCGCTGGATTAATTAAACAGTTGGTTAGAGAGAGGGAACAGGGAGCCCCTCTGCGGCCCCTCCTGCGTGTTTGGCCAAAGGCTTTTCCTGAGCCGTGGGATGCCTGTCCCTGCTGAGCTGGCCCGGGACAGCAGGGCTGCAAGCTTGGTGCCAGCAGCAGAGGTGGCCTTGCCTCCCACGTCCTGCCGTGCTCCTCTGCAGGGACATTCTCCATGGCATTCCCTTCCCTCAGGAGCTGGACTCGATGATCCTTGTGGGTCCCCTCCAACTCAGTTCATTCTGTGATTCCCAAGGTTCATGCCTTCCCGGGCATGACCACCTTTCCATGCCCTGGGAATGAGTGAATGGGAGACAGGGACCCCCAGTGCTGCTCAGCATTCTCAGCCTTGCTGGAGAGAGCCACAGCCAGTACTCCAGGCTGCCTTCAGAGCCACACCCCAGCGAGGCAGCCATCCATGGATCTGTGCAGCAGCGAGGCAATTAAAGGTCCATCTGTTCCCTGTGAGCCCCTGTTAGCATCCCTTTGGTGCTGAAGGAACCCACCACGTGGGGAACTGCTGCAGTGATGGGGCCAGAGCCCCTGGCACTGTAATAGCCCTCGAGGGATGAAGGATGCTTGGATAAAGTAGAAATCTCTGGGCTTTTGCTGTTTGAATTCCCTCTTTCCAAGCAGGAATTTCTAGGGTTGCTCTGTCCTTGCCCTTGCTGGAGGCCTAAGGAGAATCAGCAATGTCCCAAAGCTGTTGTCACCTCCCAGGACAGAAACCTGGGGTGTCAGGCTGGACATCAGGGAAAGGTTCCTCCCCCAGAGGTGCTGGGCACTTCCCGGGCTCCCCAGGGAATGGGCACAGCCCCAAGGCCGCCAGAGCTCCAGGAGCGTTTGGACAACGCTCTCAGGGATGAACAGGGTGGGATTGTTGGGATGTCTGTGCGGGGCCGGGAGCGGGACTGGATGATCCCTGGGGGTCCCTTCCAGCTCAGGACATTCCATGATTCTGTGATGTGTCCAGCACATGGTGAGAACATTCCTGCTGTTCAGGCAGGAGGGGGTTTAGCCCCTGTGTGAAGATTTCACTTTTGATTTGCTGTTTACTCTGGAAACAAGAAATTGGGTGGATTCCAATAGAAAAGCTGTTTTCTCACCCAGGGGAAGACCTGGAGGGAGCAGAACAGCTCTGAACACAACGTTCATTTATTTTACTTTTGGAGGTTGTCATTACTTGAGAAAAATAAATCAATAAAGAAAGGACCTTGCATCAAATTTCAGTGACTTTCCTGTCTTTCCACATGATTTCAGAACATTTAACTTTGGAGAAGTTCTGACTTTTCCAGGATTATTTTATCCCATGAAGGACCTACTGGAGAGGAAGGGACTTGCCAAAACTCCTGGCTGTGTTTTGGTGCCCCATGCAAAGAGTTTCAGTGTCCCAGCTCGGTATTTTTGAGGAACAACCATTCAGCCCCAGTTTTTATCCCTCTGCAGCCGTTGATCTGTGCCAGGGACAATGTGGGGAATGTTTTTATTCCTTGGAGTTTTATTCACTACGCTTCACAGCCTGGGCACTTTTTGGATGTCTCTCTGTCTTGACGCAGAAGAAGCATTATAGGAAAGTTGCTATTTTTAAAATAAACCTCAGGAAGGTGAAAGAGGCCCCTGTCTGAAACCATCCTTGCTGGAATGACCCTGCATTTTGCCTGGGCTGTCAGACGAGAGCAATTTTGTGTGTTGGTCTTTTGTGAGTCTCAAATATTGGTATTAGTGCAGGAACACTGTTATCATGTCCCCATCGCTTCTGGGGAATGCAGAACTGCCCAGCCATCGCCTCACCCAACAGCTTAACACCCTCTGAGGTGGGCTGGTCCCGGGGGAACTGGGCTAGGAATGGAATCGAACACATGGGGGATCAATGGAAAGGTCCAGGAACACGAGGAGAATCCCATTTTTCAACAGCTCCTTTGACCATAAGAGGAAGGAGGGACTGTGCAAGCGGGAAGGCTGATGGAATTTTTCTGCAGAGTGTTTCTTATTGGAAACTCAGAATAATTCTGGAGGAAGGGAGATGAAAACTGGGGAAAAATAACCCAAACTTCTTTTTTTCTGTTTTCCCCGAGAAAAAATAGCTACTTCTCAGCAATGGCTCTTGCTTGCAGCAGCCCCGAGTGAATGTTTTTCCCAGGCTGTTTTCTGATCTGCCTCATTCCTGGGAGCCTTGGCAGGCGACTGAAGGAGAAGTTTGTTAAACTTGTTTCAGCACAGGAACCACCTGCCTCCCCCCAGGCTCTTCAGGCTGTGGAAGAATTAACAGCAGCAGAAAGCCACAACCAGGAGTAACCACAGAGGAACGCTCCAAGACGAGCTTTTCCCTGGGCACTGGTGATCCCTGGGCTTGGAAAGGACTTTCTGGTGCTGAGAGCTCTGCAGGGCTGTTTTTATCCATTAGTGCTGGATCACAGCGTGGTCCAGCCTTCACCACTGCCTGCTGTAGGCACTGTGCCCCCCATGTGCCACTCAGCTACCCTGTGGGGCTGTGGGGTTCAGTGGCTGCTGCTTGTGGAGCATCTTCTTCATCTGTGAGGGGCTCAGAGCCCTGGAGGTGATGCCTTCAAGTATTTCTAGTTTTTTACTCTTCATGTATCTGTAACTTGCTGCAGTTCTGTGCTTCTTACAAAGTGCTAAAATCCTCTGTTCCCAGCACCTTTGGCCAAACAAGGCTCTCTGAATACAGATTCAAGGACATGTTCATTGCCTTAGGGCCCGAAAATATGTAAACAACTGTGAGCTGGGGGGAGCAGGCCTGGGGTGGTGAACATCATCCCCTGAGGGTGGATTGGAGAATTAAGGGCCAATGTGCTAATGGACAGAAGTTGTAAAAGGTGAAGGGCTTGTGACCCAGTGTCCATTTTGGGTGTCATCCCTGGGGGGGACTTTTGCTTGCCCAAATGTACCTCGAAGGCCTTGAATAAATTTGTCTGCATTTTATACTACTAATTAGTTTTGGCCTCTGTTTCAGGTAGCCTGCTTTAGGCACCAGAGAGCCCAGCCTACTGCTCCTGCTCAGCAGAACCAACAGTTTATTTGTAATATTAGTCATAAAATCATTAAGGTTGGAAATGCCCCCTAGGATCATCAACCCAGTGCTGCAATGTCCGCCACTAGGCCATGTCCCCAAGTGCCACATCTACAAAATCATGAAGACAAAACTCTGTGGAGAGCTGCAAAAGGGCCCTGTGAGACAATGTGACCAGGGAATGACAAGGCAATTGGGATTCAATAGGCTTGAGGTGATACAAACAGGAGAAAACAACCCCAGATTCAGGGGATTATGGAATCACAGAATGGTTTGAGTTTGGAGGGGCCTTAAAGACGATCTGCCATGGGCAGGGGCACCTTCCTCTAAACCAGTTCATACCCACCAGTGCAGAGATGAGCTGGGAGTTGATCTGATGCCCTCACGACTGAGATCTTGGGGCTTTCACAGTTGGTACAGTGGTGGTTAAAAAATAATTTGGGCATTGCTGAAAAAAAAGAGCATAAATTAGTGAACGTTGTTATGCAATGTGAGGCATGACAGAGGCTCGGACAGCTCTTGGGATCGTGGACCAGGTAGACAGTGATTGAGTGTCCATTGGCAGTGGAAGTGTGGGATGGTGTCAGGAATGGCAGCTTGACTTTGAAGGACAGCAGTTTCTTCCTGCAGTGTGTGGTTACAGCACAGGCTCTGTGGAGGTACAACGGGTGCAGAGTATTTTCAGGGAATAAAAACTGAGGGGGTAACAGTGGAAAAAACACCCACAAGAGATACTGAGTGCACGGAGCTGCATCTTAGAAAGAAGCAGGGAGGTGTTGTGGGCAACACATCCACCCAGTTCATGGCCTGCTCCGTGGGTGGTCATGGACTCATGGAATCTCCTGAGCTGGAAGGGACCCACAGGGATCAAATCCAACCCCTGGCCCTGCCCAGGACACCCCAACAATCCCACCCTGTGCCTGAGAGCAGTGTCCAAATGCTCCTGGAGCTCTGGCAGCCTTGGGACCGTGCCCATTCCCTGGGGAGCCTGGGCAGTGCCCAGCACCCTCTGGGGGAGAACCTTTCCCTGAAATCCAACCTAACCTTCCCCTGACTCAGTCACTGTTGGGGGGAGCATTCTGGTGTCCGTGATCAGAGCTGGTACCGCCACTCACATCTTCCATGGCAGGGGCTAAAAATCCCCTCTGCATTCCTGCAATCCCTGTTCTGCACTTGTGGTTGGGGAATGGGGACCGAGGTGTCTGCATGGGGACCCATCTCTGCAGGTGCCTCCTCAGGGCCTTCAAACCATCTGCTCCTTCTTCAGTTGTCAGGATTTCCTCTGAACTCTGCAAAGCCCCCAGGGGTTGTTTTGGCAGCAGGGCCAGGCCTCAGGCATCCCCCCAGCCCCTCCTCACTGCTCACACTGCTCTCCTTCTCTTGCAGGCTGCCCCTCGGGGACATTCAAGGCCAGCCAGGGGGATGAAGGCTGTGTCCACTGCCCCATCAACAGCCGGACAACCTCAGAAGGGGCCACAAACTGCGTGTGCCGGAACGGATATTACCGGGCAGATGCCGATCCCGTGGACATGCCGTGCACCAGTATGTGGGTCTGGGCACGGGGAGGGGACCTCACGGTGGGGAAAGGAGGTGCTCATCAGACAAAGCACTGAGGGATGTTTAACAAAGGCATCTCAGTGGGGTTTTGGGGGATGCTGCACAAATGAACTGGTACATTTTGCCAGGGCTGCGCACAATCAAATTAGTCTGGGATAAGAGGACAAGTTTCATTCCCACTCTTGCCTTTGGATGTCCAGCTTGCTCCACACATCCCTGACACCGAGAGAAGCACGCGGCTCAGCTCATGAGGAGTCCTGCCCGGGATGGGGAGGAGGAGGGGGTGCAACTGTCACCAAAACTGTGGGAAAAACAAAAGCCCTCCAACAACATTTTTTAATGTTAGAGAGTCAAGGCATTACTTTATTATCTGGCCAGGATGTTGCTCTGGCCAGGGTGTACCACAGAAATCATCTCATCCACACACAGCCCGGCTGTGCAGAGAGAATCATTCCATGATGCACGAGTTTTACAGGAATTTTCCCCAAATTTTATACAGTCAAAACCCATAGGGATGCATTGTTTCAAAGTTCATTGTTCTAGAGTTGAGCAACCCTCAGTATTCAGTTTTCTATTGGATCTGAATCCCCTCACCTCCGATGTAAATTAGATCTTCATTTTTCAATTTTCTTATCAGTCCTTTCTGGGCGAGATGTCTTCAACTCTGTCAGAGGCAGCTCTGGGGTGGATGTTTGGGGATGGCCACCGATGTTCCGTCAATATTCTGTTGATGGCCTTTATATTTATTGGTATCTTTGGGCTGCTCCAGTCTGTCAATGTGTTGAGTTCATCAGACCTCACCTGGCAGAGCAATGTCCTTCAAAGAAACTTAAAATTCCTTTTCCTGGGGTACAGACCAACAAAGCCTTTGACTAAAGTTATACAAAATTTTTAAACTGGTATATTTTCCAACACAGCTGTCTCACACCTTCCTGTCTGTTCCCTTCCCAGCCATCCCATCTGCCCCGCAGGCCGTGATCTCCAGCGTGAACGAGACGTCCCTGATGCTGGAGTGGAGCCCCCCGCGGGACTCGGGGGGCCGGGAGGACCTGGTGTACAACATCATCTGCAAGAGCTGCGGCGCGGGGCGTGGCGCCTGCACGCGCTGCGGGGACAACGTGCAGTTCGCCCCGCGCCAGCTGGGCCTCACCGAGCCCCGCATCTACATCAGCGACCTGCTGGCACACACACAGTACACCTTCGAGATCCAGGCCGTCAACGGTGTCACCGACCAGAGCCCCTTCTCCCCGCAGTTTGCCTCCGTGAACATCACCACCAACCAGGCTGGTAAGGGCTGGCTCTGTGCCCCCAGAGAGCTCCCCGTGCTGGGCTGGGGGCTAGGGTGGGCAGCATCTCCTGGGCAGTGCTGGGAGCCCCTGTGGGCTGGAAGGGGACGAGTGGTGGGGTGAGATGTCGCTTACTCCTGCAATTCCTGGCTGAATCCCAAGCCCTGGGTATGAAAATATCCCTTATTCCAGTGAAAAGCTGGAGCGTGCCCCAAGGCAGAGCTGCCTCCCCATCACAGCAGTGGAACAGCTAGTGGCACTGTCCCCTGGTGTCAGAGCATCACTCTCCGGTGCTGGGTGTGGCTGAGCCTGAGGCTGTTGCCTCAGAGCATCATTGCAGGCAACTTCAGAGCATTGCAGACACACTCCTGGTTCCTGGGGAGTGAGGGTGAGGTAGCTCCAGCGTGTTGGTAGGAGCTGCAATCCCTGCTTGGACTGTAGAGAGAGCCAGGGCAGACTGAGAAAGCAAAGGAAAGCTGCACAGAAGAGGGGCTGGCAGATGAATAGCCGGGATAACCATCTGGGAATGTGCTGCAGGTCCTGTGCCACTGCAGAGTCACTTGGTGAAGCAGCTGAAGCATGGGACTTGGAGGGTTTTGTTCCATGTCTCCATCTCTGGGGGTGGCTTTGCCGGGGAAGGGGTGGTCAGGGTGGCCGGCAGTGCTACTCCCCGGAGGGACCCCTGGCAGCCGTGCTGGTGGCAGGGAGCCCCATGGAGATGCTGGCCAGGGGCTGCCTTCCCAGCCCACCTGGAAGCCATCTGGAGCCAGGCACAGGCCGGGGCTGGGGCTTGGCTTAATGGGATGGAGGTGGAAGGGTGCCAGCGAGACACAGCCCTGCTTGGGAGCAGCAGAGACTCTGCTCCCTCTGAACCTGCCCTGGACGTTCCCTGACCCCCAGGCCTGAATTTGGCAACCGTGGGTGAATTGCCTGGAGGCTGTGGTGTGTTCTGGCTGCAGGGGATGGTGGGTGGGGTAAAGCAGCAGTGGGGCAGGTGGGTATCGCTTGGGCATCACTTCCAGAACGTGGGGATAGAGGGAACCTGCAAAACTGTCTAGGTGAACCATAATGGTGCCTCTGATGTGGAGTTGGCTCAGGAGCGGGGTCAGGGTGTTCTTGAAGCTCCAAGAAGGGCCAGTTCTGCCCCCAGGGAGGAGGGGGGAACGGGTCTGGGTGACCAGCTTCCTTTACCTGATGGAGGTGGGGTGGCTGTGATTGTACCTGGAGCTGGCATGGAGCTCTGCACCCTCCCACCGTGGTCCTGCACGATGGACGAGTCACTTAATGCTCGTATTTTGCACTTGCTTTTCTCTGCGGTGCTTGAACCTTCATGTATTACCCGTGGCTGCTCCCACCTGAGCAAAACCAGCGAGCTGAGTCGCAGGCTAATCCTTTTCAGTCCCCTGGATCCTCCTCCTTGTGTTTTCCTGGTTTGACACTCCTTTATTATCAGGGCTCACACTTCTCAGCCTGTGTGATGTCTCTCTTAATGTATCTATTCATTAGCACTAAACACTAACTGTCTGCTTGCTAATTCCTCTGTAATTAGAGGCTCTGAATTCTTCTGCTTACACTCGGCACCGCCTGGCAGCCTTGATGTAGATCATTAGCAGTTGGTAACAGAAGCTGCAGACACAAAGGCAGAGCTGGGACAGGAGAATGGAGGGTGTTGGGGAAGAGCAGAGGGAGCAGAGGGAGGATGAGCCTCCTCCCTCTGCCTGGGCTCTGGGTGGAGCCGCCAGCTGGGGCTCCATCCGAAATGTGTAATGGGGCTGTGCTCCTGCCACTGCTGGCCAAAGCAGAGTGTCCACCACCCCTCGGGGTCCTGCAGCCCTGCAGGAAGCAAGGAGATCCCGCTGGTTCCCCCAGGGGCACGCGGTGACTGCTGGGGACCCCCTGTGCTGAGGGACTGAGGAGAGATGCTCTGTCCCCAGCAGCATCAGAACCTTCAGGTGCCACAAACTCTTCAGCATCCACATTTATAAGGGTATGGACTGCCAGGACAAGGGGAATGGCATCCCACTGCCAGAGGGCAGGGTTAGATGGGATATTGGGAAGAAATCCTTCCCTGTGAGGGTGGGGAGGCCCTGGCACAGGTGCCCAGAGGAGCTGTGGCTGCCCCTGGATCCCTGGCAGTGTTCAAGGCCAGGTTGGACAGGGCTTGGAACAACCTGGGACAGTGGGAGGTGTCCCTGCCCATGGCAGGGGGGAGATGATCTTTAATATCCCTTCCAATCCAAACCATCCCATGATCCCAGGAAAAATCTCCTGTGACAGAGTCAGAAAGCAGCCCCATCCAGAGGCAGCCAGAAGGACGGTCTTGAGTGTGGCCAGGGGGGTAGCACAGGGTGAGTGGTGGTTTGGCGACCATCATCCCATGGCTCTGACCCCTTCCAGCAGACTGCATCCCCATAGATACGATCAGCTGCCCTCCTGGGAAATACCTTGTGTCACCTCTGAGCCCAGGCTGGGCTTTCTCTCCGCTCTTCTCAGCAGGCTCTCCTCGACCTCCAGCTGTGCATCTCCCAGCTCCCCTGCACTCCCCTGTACTCCTCATCCCCGAAGCTCAGCATCCCTCCAGGAGGGAGATCCAGGACTCTCCATATGCCACAGTCCTGTCTGAAGGGACCATGACAGAGCCTGGGTGCCACCAAAGGCCTTTTCCCAGCCATTCCTCAGCTAAAGATCTGTGCCAGGAGGGTGGCTGAGAGCCATGCCAGCATCCCAAGGGGTCAAGGAGCTGAGCCTGGCCCGGGGCTCGGGATAATGACACTTGACTAATTGAGAGCCGTGCCAGGCACCAGCTCTTGTTGGCAGCCCCTGACTACTAATTTGTGGCCTTTCTTCAGGGAGGGTTGGGGAGTGGGGAGTGTCTTAGTGCTGTGAGGATTTGCAGGCTCCATCCACCAAGGACAGGCTGAGTGCCCTGGGAAAACTGAAGGAAAGAGCTGTGTGGGCCAGGATGAGTTAATAGCTCATGGGAAGGGCAGTGCTCCATGACTGTGGCTTCTGTGACCTAAGGAGGGAGGAGGAAGAAGCCTTGGGATCTGGAGTATCCAGAGGCAAATTCAAGAGCTCCCAGTGGTGGAGTAAAGAGAGCATCCAGGTTTTTGGGAATGTGAGAAGCTCTTGTCACTGGGGATAAGGAGGGAAGATTAGTGCTGGTGTCAGAGGCTCTTGGCTGCAAACAGAGCCACAGAGAGCCATAAAGAGCCCACACAGACGAAATGCCAGGAGTGTGTGGTGGAGGAAACCAATCCACTGTCCTGATAAAGCCATCAGGATGATTTCTCCCTCTCTGTAGATCCAGAAAACTCGTTATGGTTATTTACGTTATTATTCCAGTGCCATTTTACAGCAGTGTGTCACGACATGGTGATATTGGTTAGTGGATGTGGTGCCATTCAGTCAGAGCTTGGCCTTGATGATCTTGGAGGTCTTTTCCAACCTTCCGTGATTCTCTGGGCCACTTGGCTGGGAGGATACGCAGCTCACGCCTCTGCCAGGCATCAGCAGGGTTTGAATTTTGGTGGCTGTCACAGCCCAGGCTGTGTCCCAGCCGTGCAGGGTCTTTTGGGCAGGGCTGACCCTCTAGGACAGGACTCAGAGGTGCCCGTGAGCTCAAGTACAGGTGCCTACGGTCCAAAGCAAGGACATGGGCATGGCCCTGCTCTGCTGGGGGTGTCCTGGCCCTGGCCTGAGCCCAGCCTGGTTCTGTTACAAAGGAGGAGGAACTCAGCCGTGACCAATTTAGCATATTTACTGTACAATGGATGCAATTCCTTCATTGTGGTATCAGTTTTTCTTCCTTTTTTGTATGTTTGTCTGAGTTTTGTTGGGTTTTTTGCTTGGCTGGTTGTTTTTAAACTTGGTAGAGTTCTTTTAGAAAGAATAGGAAGAGAAGAGGTGAAAGAATTTTGCATACATCGTTCTCCCTTGGACTTGGGATTTCTCCAAAGGGTGTAATGCCTCCTGTGGGATGGTTCTATCCATGTATTACCCTGTGAGTCAGTGCTGGGGTAGATGGAGCAGGATGGA
Organism: Acanthornis magna; assembly: GCA_036785705.1. Lineage (NCBI taxonomy): Eukaryota > Metazoa > Chordata > Aves > Passeriformes > Acanthizidae > Acanthornis > Acanthornis magna. The sequence goes on along the minus strand of JAWUZG010000174.1, from coordinate 771,793 downwards.
ACAGGTTACAAGCAGTTGCTTGGTCACAGCTACACCGATTTAAATAGATTAAGAAAGGAGCACAGGCGAGACAGATCCCAGGAGGTGCAGAACACTAGGAAGGAGGATTTTTCTCTCACTTGCAATCAAAATAATTCCCTCGCAGCCATGGTCCAGGAGCTCTGCTGGCAGAGGCAGCAGAGGGCACAGAGGGGTCGGGGAGCAGGCGAGGTGAGGGGCTGGGGTGGGTAGGAGCAGACCTTCTCAGCAGCCATCGCAGGCTGCTGTTTGCTTGTCACATTAGTGATGCTGCTGGCTAGACAGGGACAGGAGATTGTACTGCCTGGGGCACAGGGAGTCTTGCTTTCATCTTCTCACTTTCAGTGTGCATCAGAGGATGTGTGGCTCCCTCCTGGTGAGGGAGGCCCAGCAGAGCCCGGACACGAGCGGAGTCGTGGCTGCTCCTGTTCTCTCTCGTGCTGCTCAGCTGGGCCCTGCTGCAGCCAAGAGTTATCGTCTGTGAAACCAGAACCTGGGAAAGTGCAGAAATTGCCTCAAAGGGCTGGAATGAGCTTTCCAGAGCTTCAAAGCTCTGAGTGTTTGTTTATAATAAAATCTCAGAATGGTTTGGGTTGGAAGGGACTTTAAAGATTATCCAGTCCCACCTCCTGCCATGGGCAGGGACACCTTCCACTATCCCAGGTTGCTCCCAGCCCCGTCCAACCTGGCCTTGAACTTCAACCAGATTTTGACACATCACTTCCTTGTTTATTCCAATATAAAGGGCAGGAGGTTGTAGCACCTCAGCATCTCAGATTTCTCCTCCAACTTCCCACCTATGGCAGGGCTGCTGCCAGCACTGCATGAGGGACGTCGTGGCTTTGGGCAGACAGTTGTTGGTTATCTCCAAAGGCAGAGCTCTCCCCATGGTCCCGCTGACTTGTCCCAGACCTGCACCACCCTCCTGGGGAGGGAACTTCTTCCGATGTCCAACCTGACCCTCCCAAGCTATGATTTACAGCCATTGCTCTTTGTTTGACTAAGTTTCAAAGGTCCAAGCCCAGGGATGTTTTAGATCAGCCTGAAAACCAGTTAGAATCCCAGAATGGTTTGGGTTGGAAGGAACCTTAAAGCTTAGCTCATTCCACCCCTGCCGTGGGCAGGGACACCTTCCACTATCCCAGGTTGCTCCAAACCCTGTCCAGCCTGGACTGGGACACTTCCAGGGATGAAAATTACCCTCCAATTCAGTCCTGTCTTTAGCTAAAACACCTTTCAGGAGGACAGCTAATCCTGAGCCATCAAGAGACGGGCAGCCCATCAGGTCCTTGTACCTGAGCCTGTGTAGCTTTTTATTGCTTTTTTTCCCAGTGAAATCACTGATTTTCTAAGAAAATACAGGGGAGCGTCTGTCAGGACACCAGTGAAACATTTGATTTGGAAAACTGCAAGTAAAGCTGGAAGGGATTCTGCTAATTCTGTCCAGGAACTGCATAAATGGGAGACCACAACAACCCGAGTGAGGAAACATCAGCTGAGGTCCGTGAGAAGTAGTCTCACACTTCTGGATGCTTCATGATCTGGTGGAGTACTTCTTGTGCAGAAAACTGACACAAAAGGGGGAAAAGCAGAAATTTTCTGAGCTTTGGAAATGTCTCACACATGGAGGAGCTGGGGCAAGGCCTGTTTGCCCCTGTGACAGAACAGGCTGGAGGGGCTGCTGGGCTGCTGTCGTGATCTCACATCCCAGGTTTCTTCTTTTGGGACTTCACTGGCTATGTTTCTGTAACAATTTGCCCTCGTCTCAGGTTCCAAACCTCCTGAAACCTTGACATCCCCGTGGCTGCTTCTCTTATCCCAGCAAACATCCAGACCTTGCCTTCCATGGACCAGTGTCACCATCCTGGTTCCGTCATCTGTCTTGTCTCCCTCTTCTCTTCTCTTCTCTTCTCTTCTCTTCTCTTCTCTTCTCTTCTCTTCTCTTCTCTTCTCTTCTCTTCTCTTCTCTTCTCTTCTCTTCTCTTCTCTTCTCTTCTCTTCTCTTCTCTTCTCTTCTCTTCTCTTCTCTTCTCTCTTCTCCCTTCCCTTCCCTTCCCTTCCCTTCCCTTCCCTTCCCTTCCCTTCCCTTCCCTTCCCTTCCCTTCCCTTCCCTTCCCTTCCCTTCCCTTCCCTTCCCTTCCCTTCCCTTCCCTTCCCTTCCCTTCCCTTCCCTTCCCTTCCCTTCCCTTCCCTTCCCTTCCCTTCCCTTCCCTTCCCTTCCCTTCCCTTCCCTTCCCTTCCCTTCCCTTCCCTTCCCTTCCCTTCCCTTCCCTTCCCTTCCCTTCCCTTCCCTTCCCTTCCCTTCCCTTCCCTTCCCTTCCCTTCCCTTCCCTTCCCTTCCCTTCCCTTCCCTTCCCTTCCCTTCCCTTCCCTTCCCTTCCCTTCCCTTCCCTTCCCTTCCCTTCCCTTCCCTTCCCTTCCCTTCCCTTCCCTTCCCTTCCCTTCCCTTCTTTCTTCTCTTCCCTTCCCTTCACCCCAGCTCCCACCTTCACCTTGGCTGCCACCAAAACATGATGTGTCTTGACATTTGTTGCCCTCCTCCCCTCTCTTGTCCCAGCCTGTTGCCTTCACTGCATCCCTCCCGCAGCAGCCAGTGCTCGGTGCCCAGGAGTGATCCTGCCATGCCCAAATCCCTTCTCCTCTGCCACTGGAGGCCATCTGCAGCAGATGGAAGGAACTTTGCCAGCTGCTGGCTCTTCAGGATCCTCTTTCTGCTCCTGTGGTGGGCAGTTTGGGGTTGGCAGAGCAGGGCTGGGCTGCACTGCTGGAGCTTTCTGAGCAGATGCCCTTCCCTGCCCTCCACCAGCTCTGTGGGCTCCTCCTCCTGCTGACTCTCAGGCTTCCCTGTGGCATCAATTACACGAGGAGTTTGAGGATCATTTTTCCCACACCTGCCTGGGGCTTCAGAAACCTGTTCCAGTGCATCTGGAGCTGGCTTTGGTCAGGAAACAACAGTCTGTCCGTGATGGATGGGGTGGAAAGTCCCTTCTGCTGAAGTCCAGCGTGCCACCATCCCTGCTCTGTGCTGGGAGCTGATGGGAAGGCTCCAGAGCTCCCCTTTTCCTCCAGTGCTCTAGTGAGTTGATTAATCCCTCCTGCTGCCCTTGGCAGTGCCCTGGGGTGGGTGGGAATTCTGGAGGTTGTAGCAAAGGGGTTCCTGCAGCCTCCTGGCCCAGGTGTCCCTCGGTCCTTCTCGGGGTCCCTGGGGATTAGTGGGGTCCCTGTGGGAGGGGATGAGTCTCTGTGGGCCGCTGGGCAGGCAGGAAGAGGCTCACTGTGCCTGGCCCTCCACAGCCTGCTCTGTGGCCATCCTGCCCTGGCAGGGCTGCAGGAGGAATGCTCTGCCCAGGAGAAAAGAGGAGCAAGAGAAACAAATATATTTCCAAAATTTCGCCTACACACAGGGAGCCTGGTGGAGTTCATCATGCAAGAGAGCAAAGGAACAAGTTCAGTCACATATTAGCAAGACTTGGTGATGCTCCAAGGGCTGGAGCCCCTCCAGAGCCAGGCTGGGAGAGCTGAGGGGTTCACCTGAAGAAGGGAAGGCTCCAGGGAGACCTTAGAGCCCTTCCAGAGCCTAGAGGGGCTTCAGGAGAGCTGGAGAGGGACTTGGGACAAGGGTTATAGTGACAGGGCAAGGGAGAATGGCTTCCCACTGCCAGAGGGCAGAGATAGATGGGATATTGGAAGGAGTTGTTCCCTGTGAGGGTGGGCAGGCCCTGGCACAGGTGCCCAGAGGAGCTGTGGCTGCCCCTGGATCCCTGGCAGTGTCCAAGATCAGGCTGGACAGGGCTTGGAGCAACCTGGGACAGTGGGAGGTGTTCCTGCCCATGGCAGGGGGTGGCTCTGGATGATCTTTAAGGTCCCTTCCAGTCCAGACCGTCCTGTGATTCTGTGGATGCTCTGCAGCAGTCAGTCATTACTCTTTCAAGGAATATAGCTCTAAGCTTTCTGTGTTTGAAATTCCGAAATCAGGTTGTTCCTAAGGACAGTACTTATCTTTACAATTAATTGTCACTTTCTGGGAAAGGACCATTTTATGGACAATCTGGGGGGCAGGTTGGAGGCAGGTGGGGCTGGCTGAATTCCTGCCTTGTTCCTGCTCCCCGCCAGTCCCTTGCTGGTGACATCCCACGGTCTGGAGCAGATGAGTTTTCCACACACAGAGGGGCCCAGGAGATGGGGCACCCTGGCACCGTGTGACCCCAAAGCTGCGGTGTGGGGGTGCCTGGATCCTCTGGAGCAGCTCCTCGGTGTGGGAACAAAGCCCTGCAGGCCGGGTGGCACATGCAAATGTGGGCTGCAAACACCACTGAACAAAGAGCTCAAACACAGCCAAACCCTCGGCTGCCCGGCCAAGTCGCTGGGCTTGTGGCATTAGCAACTGCTTTAAAGGCTGTAATCTACACCAAAGCCTGCCTTGATTCAAGTCGGGCCGCAGCCAGGACCAGCTTTGGGCTGCTTTGCCGTGTTTTTAAGATTTTCCGGCGTTTGTAGTTACAGACTCGAGGAGCTGCAGCCTGGGCCCACTGGGAAGTTTTCCAGCCACTTGACACAGCGTGGGTACCAGCCTGATGGGGCCACCTTGCCAAGAACCTCGGGAACAAAAACCTCACACACTGTGAAACACCAATTTTCCAGAGCTCCAGCAAGTCCAGGAATATCCCAGACCTGAGAATTTTTACTCCTTTAAGGACAAATATGTATTAAAGAGCCCCAGTGCTGCCATCCTTTGCTATCCTCAGCTTCTGCTGGAGAGAATTGATTCCAAATGTATGTGGCTTCTGAATGGGGAGAACTGGTAAAGGAATTGGGGGCCAAATACTGTAGTAGTCGAAGGAACAGTGAACCCTTTTAGCAGGAGAGTTACACACAAGTGCTGGTGGAGGGGCTTCTGGAGGTCTCCAGCCCAACCCCCCATGGATCACCATGGGTCACCAGGGCCCCCATGGAGGGCAGGTCAGGAGAATCCTCCCTTCTTCCCTTCCTCATCCAGGTGTTCTCACTGGAGTGCTTTCAGCTCTCATGTTGGAGGAAGGCATCTGAATTCGAATCTGTTCTCCAGGAGGGCCCATGGTCTGGAAGCCAGTGATGCTTAAATGGCAGGAGAGAGTTTTACCCAGAAAAGAAAAAAATGAGGAAGATTTTAACCAGAAAAGCCAATTTTCAGTTTGATACCTGGAAGTGTTTGGACTCTGAGCTGAACAGGAGCACCAAAAACTGGGGCCTTGGGATCAGCGGTGGGACCTGGAGTGGGGACAGCTGGACCATTGTACAGTGACAGTCTCACCTGTTGGGGACTGTGTGGGACTGGGCTGCTTTGGGGCAAGGAGGGTGGGCTGGTTTGGGTTAAGGTGTCCCTTGGGCGAGATACTGGTGCAGGTCTCTGGGAATGTGGGGGTCAGCTGTCCTGGCTGTCCCCTCTGCCAGGCTGGGGAAACAGGTCACCCCCACCCTTGTGCCTCCTCCACCAGCCCAAAGCCTTGCACAGGGGCCCTGTGTGCTCCTGCCGCTTCAAACACAGCTTTCCAGCCTGCTGGAGCCTGGATCCCAGCCTAGAGGTCTCCAAGCCCTGTGGATTCAAGGTCAGGGCAGCCCTTGCTGGTGACTGATCACCTCTAGCCTCGCTGCAGGGTCTGTGGGATCTCTGTCCCAGGGAATGCCCTGCTCTGGTCCCCCAGGGAATCCTGTTCCCCACATGTTGGAGCTGCCTGGGTCACCCAGTGATTTTGAGTCCCTGGGTGAAGGCAGTGAGAGGGGAGCTTGCCCCCTTCCCCCAGGGCTTTCCAAGTCTCTGCCTGTGCCTCATTGGCAGGACAGTCACAGGCATCCTCTGCCTGATGCTCTGACACAACTTTCTGCTCTGACAGAACTTTCTGCTCTGACAGAACTCTCTCCCCAACGTCTCCCTGTTCCCTGCCCTGTCCCCTGGCCTCTGGACTGGCTGGTGCCTTGCAGCATCATGGTACATTTCCCTGCCACTCTGTCTTCAGCCGCGGGTCAGGCAGTTAATCCTGACCCCAATCGCAGCCGCTGCTGCACAGGGTAATTGAAAATGCCAGAATTCCCTGCTGACCCTCCTATAATAAAAGCAGTTCCCCCCGTCCGGTAACCTGACACTCCAGGGACCGAGATCTGTCAGGAGGGCTCTGAGGAGATGCTGGAAAGCTCCCAGCTGTTCACCTCGCTTTTTCCCCTGGGTGATTTCAAAGTGTTGCCGGGGAGAGGCCATGGGCCAGGCTGGCTTTGCTCTCTCTGCGTCATGAGTGTTTTCCAGAGCAAATGTTGACTCTGTCTGACATGACAAGGGTTAGTGGTATTAAAGTGATCAGAGATAGGGGGTTTGCTGCCTGTAACCTGACTCTCCCGGCTAAGCCAGCCGAGGAACCAGGAGCTTTGATTTTCCCGGGGTCTGAACAGCACTGCCCCGCTGGCAAGGAGCAGGGGCTAAGCCTTGGGACAGGCAGGTGAAGGGGGGCTGGCTGCAGAGTGGGGGGCAGATTGCATGGCTGCCTTTCAAATGGGGCTAAAGATGATGAAAGAGGAGCTGTGGAGAGATCCTGGTGTCCCCCCTGCAGGCTGGAGCCACACAGCTCCACCAGACACTGCCAGAGATGCTGTCAGCAGAGTCTGAGCCCCTGGGCTGCTCCCTGCAGTGCTGCCCTGGCTGACGGCAGTGTCTTTTCCCATTTTATTCCCTTTACAGCAGCAGTCCCTTCCCAGCCTGCACAGTGTGACCTTCCACAGGTCACTGCAGTGCTGAGGCTGCAAAGTGGCCCTGGAGTACCGTGGATATTGTCCAGTGTGTGGAGGTGGGCTTGGCTCACAGCATCACCTCCCTGGGAGCCACACTCAAACCCCTTGGCAGTGCTGGTGGCCCAAGAGTCAGGACCTGACACAGAAAATTGGCCTCTGCTGTCAAAGTCTGTTAGAAACAAGGATACCCTGATGGGTCCCTGGGGATGGGATGAATCAGGATATACTGAATCAGAAAATCATAGAATCCCAGACTGGGTTGGGTTGAAAGGGACCTTAAAGATCATCTTATTCCACCTCCTCCCATGGGCAGGGTCACCTTACACTGGACCGGATTGCTCCAAGCCCCATCCAACTTGGCCTGGGACACTTCCAGGATAGGAGGGAGGTGACCTCAGGATGTTGAAAATGCAGGGCTGGGAGAAAGGAACAGCTCCCAGATGGAAGCTCCTGTTGAATAAAAAGGAAGATGCCCTAGGAGATGTCCTGAGGCTCCTGGTACTGCTCAGAGTTGTGGTGCTGTAGGGATGGGCTGGGGAGGGAAACACATGAGCTGCCAAAGAACCCTCAAAACAACTCAAAGACATAAAAGCAAGGAGGAAAATGGGCCTATTTCTTTCTCATTGCCCAAAAACAATTCTTCATTGTGTGATGCCCCCCGCTGCTTTTTGTCAGCTTTCTCCTAATGAATTGCCCTGAGCTTTAAAGAGAGTTTTACCAATTACATGAATTTCGGATGCATCGAGGATCTCTCACCCCACTCCCAGCAGGACTGGGGCCATAGGAAATGCAGCAGCAGCCTCATCCCTGTTTAGCAGGCAGGTGCAAGGAGTGAGGAACCAGCAGTCATCTCCTCCCTTCCGTGAGCTGGGGGGCACAGCCAAAAAGGCCCCATGGAAAAGTGCCCATGGAGAGGGAAGAGCAGCTCTGCAGGGCTGGGCTGAGGCAGGGATGTGTCACCTTGGACACACTCAGGAGAATATCAAACCTCAGGGAGGAGGTGGATGCTGTCTCTGGAGCTGAGAGATGGATCCTGGCTACTGAACTCAATTTTGAGGTTTATGTTTGAAAAGGAGATGTACAAAAAATTGGGAAAGGTAGAGGGAGAGTCATCAGGCTGATAAACGTGGGAAGTGCTCAGGAAACTCAGTCTACTTGGATAATAGAAAGGTATCACAGAATCATGGCCTGGTTTGGGTTGGAAGAGACCTTAAAGATCCTCCAGTTCCAACCCTCCATGGACAAAAAGGAAGTATTTTCATTATCATTCAGTTCTTCCACAGGGACAAAATACTGGTTTTGGGCTCTTCCTTCATTTAGCTACAAAACTCAGAAAAGCTCCTGCAGTTGGAAACTGAAGTCCCTAAATTTCAACCTGAAAATAAAAGGTGCCTTTTCAAAGAGAGCTTGAGGGAAACCTCCCCAGAGGCATGGTGGGCTCAGCATCATCCGAAGTCCTTAAAGGAAGTGGGGGATGTGTCTGTAACATACTCAGGGGTCAAGCACAAGTGTTTCAGCTATTTTTAACTCTGCCTGGGCTCATACAGATGTTCAGACCTGGGTGTTATGGAGCTTTTCCCAATTCTCTGCTAAACTGCCATGTTCTTGTTCTGTCTCATTGCACTGCACTGGGTTTGGTACGACATTCTTCAGGTTTTCCTGTGACTAAAAAGTGATTATTTCTTCTGGAAAATTCACATTTTGTTCCTTCTTGTTTTCTTCCATTTCCTTCTTTCCCTTCATCCTTTTCATCATTTCCAGCAAGTCCCAAAGAAGCAACTATTCACATGAAAGTCAAATTCTGACTGAGGCTTTGTGGTGTGACCAACGCCCCCTTTGTCCATACAGGAGATCAGGCAAATCCTCACTTGCACAACCCAAATCCTCTTGTGGAGGATGAGTGCTGGTTAAGCTGCCTCTGTGATGGATCTGTGCCACCTGGGGTTTGGTTTCCCTCAGCACAGTCCTTCAGTAGCCTCGAGGTGCTGCTCTGGAGCTCGCGGGTTCCATGCCCAGGGAGGTGTGATCCTCACATCACAGCATCGCAGGGAGCAGCTCTGTCCCAGGGAAACCTGGACATGCTTTCAGTCAAAGATGTAAAGCTGTAAAGAGAGATGTGCCTGGCTGGGATACTCAGCAAAAGCTCTTGTTGAAAGAAAGGAGCAGCTCCTTCATAGAAGTGGCTTCAGCTTCATTATCAGGGCCCAGACCATCATTTTTGATCTCTTTCCTTCTCCTTTTTTTTTTATATTTTGGAAGACATGCGTTAAATGGTGGATGTGCCTCAGCTACAGTGGGAGGCAGGACATGGTGAGGCTCAGTTACAGGGATGTGGCAGAGGAAGAATGGGCTTTATGACCAAAATTGTCATTTTATACCTGCTGCTAATCAGAAAGACTAAGGGGTGCTCATACAGAGGGCTGCTAAGGGAAGCCCCATCCTTGGAGGTTTAAAGGTTCAGCTAACACAGCTTCCCTTCCCTGGTGTGGTGTTGGGATCGTCCTGTGGGCAAATGGGTTGGACCAGAGGCTCTGGGGGTCCCATCCCAGCAGCATTCCCGGGATTTGGTGCTCTCCTGGGAGACAGTCAAGCAGGACATAAGATCCCGGTTTTTCTATGAAGATGCCTTCATGGAAAATATGCTGTGTAGTGGGATTTGAGACCTTGCCTGGCTATGTCCACCTGCTGGCATTGAGCCAGCGTGGTTTGAGAGGACACTGTCTTGAGGTGTCTTCGAATCCCAGACTGGGTTGGTTTGAAAGGGACCTTGAAGATCGTTTTATTCCACCCCCTGCCATGGGCAGGGACACCTTCCACCATGCCAGGCTGCTCCAAGCTCCATCCAACCTGGCCTTGGACACTTCCAGGGATCCAGGGGCAGCCACAGCTTCTCTGGACACCTGTGCCAGGGCCTGCCCACCCTCACAGGGAACAATTCCTTCCCAATATCCCATCTATTCCTGCCCTCTGGCAGGGGGAAGCCATTCCCTGTGTCCTGTCCCCCTTGTCCCCAGTCCCTTTCCAGCTCTCCTGCAGCCCCTTTAGGCCCTGGCAGGGGCTCTAAGGTCTCCCTGGAGCCTTCTCCTCTCCAGATAAACCCCCCCAGCTCTCCCAGCCTGGCTCCAGAGCAGAGGGGCTCCAGCCCTTGGAGTATCTCCTCTCATCCCTCCTGCACCCCAGGAAGGGTACAGGAGGCAGCTCTGCAGGGGGGTCTTTGCACAGCTGAGCAGAGGGGCAGAATCCCCTCCGTGGACCTGCTGCTCACACTGTGGGATCAGCCCAGGACACAGATGGATTTCTGCCATTCCAGCCTTGGCAAAGCTCATTGCTGATCCCTTCAGGGAGGCGATGGCCCTGCAGCTCTGCTGGCAAGGCCTGAGGATGGGGGGACCTCTTGAGCCCCATCCTTCCCAAAGTGTCTGCAGTTCCTGAGCTCAGGCAGCTCCTGGCCCCGCGTGTGCTGCAGAGCAGGCAGAGCAGCAGAACTGTCAGCACCCCAGCACCGATCCTGCAGAGCTGCCCCGAGCCAGGGAAGGCTGCTCAGCTCCCTGGGTTAAGATAAACTGCCAGAACTCACAGTGCAGCCTAGGCAGGGCTCTGGCTGTGATCAGCGTTGTGTGGCCGTGCAGGGGCTCGGGGTGGTGACCACGGAAGTGTCACTCGCATCCCTCCCGTGCCTCTGCTCCGGAGGGGTCACCGTGTGGGACACGTTGGCTTTGTACATTAGTGGATTTTCATTAAGCTTGTTTTACACTCCAGTGGTGGTTTTGGCATGGTTTATTTCTCCAGCAATTCGGAGAAGCCACGGGGCTCCGCTGTGAGGAATCTGAGGAATCTGAGGCCATCCCTGATCAAGAGGATGCAGAAAAGTGCTTTTCAAGGACTGCAGTGGTTGGGTTTGCCTCAGTGCCCGGTGTGGGTTTGATCCCCATATGGATCATTCACTTCAGAGCTGGAATCAACAATCCTTGTGGATCCCTTCCAGCTCGGAGTATTCTGTAAAATCTGTGAAATCAAATGATGTTGAGGCTCAAGGGGTTCAGTCAGGAGCAAGGTTTCCATCTGTTGTGAACTAAGGTCTGGGGTTTTTTTTTTGCACTGCTGGAACTCACCTGCCTCTGGAGACCCCACTGGGATAAGTCTGCCTGTGTTCACACCTTCATGGTGACATCTCAGGGTGATCAAGGCTCTGAGAGTGGGGACGTTCCATATCTGATCTCTGTGGGTCACAGGGTACAGCCAGCTGCCTGGGCACGCTGTCAGCATCCAGCTGAAGCTTTTCCTCCTGACTGGACCTGGAAAAGTCACCCTGAGGTCTGGCTGGCTCCTCTAAACTGGTTTCAAACTCAGACATCCAGTGGCAGCCCATTTGTGATTCACAGCACTGGGAGCCTCTCTGTGCACCCCAAGCCCTCCCCTGGGGTGAAGGGTGTGACAAGGACCATGTTTTGTGGCATTGCAGAGTGCTGTGCTCTGTTAGCAAAAAATCCAGGAGAGGCATTGTTCCCATCTGCTTGGCACTTGTGGGGCACATGTGGGGCACGGAGTCCTCTCTGGAGCTCCCAGTCCCATGGTCATAGACAAACTGGAGCAGGTCCAGCAGCACAGTGAGGTTGGGCTGGGGCTGGAGCACCAGAGGAGAGGGCAGCTGAGAGCTGGGTCTGACCAGCCTGGAGAGGAGGAGGCTGAGGGAGAGAACAGTAAAAATATCCACAAGACACAAGCAGCAAAATTCCAGTACAGTGTGAGGGAAAGTTCCTTCCTCCCAAGAGCAAGGCAGCTGAGGGCTGGGGCTCAGAGAGCCCGTGGGATCCCCATCTGTGGGCATCAGATTGACTAGGTCTAATATGGACACAGTCCTAAGCAAAATTATCTGATTTTGAAATTATTCTGCCAACCTGAGGGACCAGAAACATCCAGAGGTCACTTCTGACCTAGACCTTCCTGTGATTTTATTCTCGTGCACTCCGCTGGTGTCTGTGATAAGAGGAGCACTTACTGAGGACATGCAATGGAGAGGTTCCTGCTCTTCCAGAGCCTCTCCCTTGCCCCAGGTGTAGGAAAAGCGCTGAGGTTGCTGTAGTCATTCATCTCACCTGCCTCCTCCCACCGTGCAGCTTAATTTGCCTCATTAAGGTCGTTAGATGAGCCCCACCTCATCCATTTGGGCCTTTTGCTGAGCTAGACGAGGGCAGGTTCCCCAGGTAGCAGCAGGACTGGGTCACACACGCCTTGCTGTGGCTCTTATCTTGTCCAGCTCCCTCGGGAGGGGCAGGAGATGCCTTGGACAAGTCCTGCACTCCCTGGGAGCAGTGCCTGGAGCTGGAAGAGCATCCCTGAGACTGCTCTCCTACCGAGAGGAACCTGAAGCTGAGGAGCTTCTCCAGGTGCAAGGCCACTGAACCTGTGCCTAAGTCATGGGATGCTGTCAGTCCCAGTCCTGCGGTGGGACAGCTCTGGGTGTGCACAGAATTGTCCTGGAATAACCCAGGGTGTGAGTGTGGGATCAGTTCCAGAGCAGGTGGCAGAGTCACCACGGGCTGTGTGCTCCCCTCTGTCCAGGGCCATCCCTGCCGCAGGGCACGGCCACATCCTCCTTCTAAGCCTTGTCTCCAGAGACAGAGATGTTTATCCTGAAAATCGCAGATGTCCCACGGAATCTGTGTCGACAAGGAAGCAGCGAGCTCCGGCAAGAGCTGACAGGCTCCAGAAATGTTACCTGTGTTTTATCTTCACGCCAGCGTGAGAAACTATTCCCAGGAGTTTGGAAATATGTGGCCTGAAGCGGTGGGACTGCGATGTCAAGGCAGGAGGGAAGCAGTGCCACGGAGCAAGGGGAGGGTGAGGTGACACAGAGGGTTTCAGCCTGGTGCTAATGGGGCTTGGCTTAAGCAGAAATGGGTGGAAGGACTGGCCTCAGGATCTGTTAGAATCCTGGAATGGGTTGGGTTGGAAGGGACTTTAAAGTTCATCTCATCCCATGCCCTGCCATGGGCAGGGACACCTTCCACCAGACCAGGTTGCTCCAAGCCCCATTCAGCCTGGCCTTGGACACTGCCAGGGATGGAAGTTCTCTGCTGTCCTTGTAGTTTTCTAGAAGCTCAACGCTGCTGAGGTTAATCCACATCACAACTTCCTTCAGGAGTGGGGAGACCAGGCAGGTGAAGGGAGATGGTGCAACAGTGTGGTGGCAGATCTTGCTTTACCCAAAGCCAACCCCTTGACACCCAGACATTGAGCATCCTGGGAGCTGCAGTGCTGAGTCAGAAAAGCAGCAGTGCAGAGGCAGGAGGTGGATCAGAAAAATGGCTGTTGGTGTGCTAGAGAGGAGCTGCTCAGTGGTAATTCATTGTGATGTGCAGGAACATGCTGGGGCCATGCTCGTCCAAGAGCCACGGTGCTGCTACTGCAATCCCAGCTGGCACAGCTCCTGTCACTGGCCCCCGATGCCAAGGGGAGCCCGCCTGGAGCTGGATGAGAGGTACCTTCCTTTGGGTGCTGCTCCTCCAGGCTGTTTCTCAGAGCTGTCAAATGAGCTGTTCTTCCATGAAATATTCCAAGGGTTAGACTTGGGAAAAGCCCATCTGAGTGCACAGCTCTCTGCATCCGTTTGGCCTGGTATGCAAGTGATGGGGAAGCTTTCATGCTACCACTCTCCAGCCTTCTCCCACCCCTGAGGCTTCCCCTGTGCCCTGAAGCTGCTGCAGGGGTGAACTTGTGCTGGCAGACGTGCCAGGGCTAACGCTTGGCTGGAGCTGGCACTCTCCTGGGCTGGTGCTGGGGGAGGTCTGGGATGGCCCTGCGCTGATGTGGATGTGCTGGCAGTGCCAGCAGCAGACTGGGCACAGGGAGGGCACAGACACGTGCTCGTCTCACCCGTCTGGGACGTGGGAGAGGAGGCAGCACAGGCACCTGTGGGTGTCAGCCCTGCAGTAAGGGTGGGCAGGGTTGGCTGCTCTGCTGTCAGCACCTGGAATCAAGAATATCCCAGCTTGGAAGGGGCCCACAGAGTCCAACTCCTGGCCCTGCCCAGGGCACCCCAACAATCCCACCGTGTGCATCCCTGAGAGCGTTGTCCTAATGCTCCTGGAGCTCTGGCAGCCTTGGGGCTGTGCTCATTCCCTGGGGAGCCTGGGCAGTGCCCAGCACTGGGGGAAGAACACTCTGGGGGAAGAACCTTTTCCTGATATCAAACCTCACCCTCCCCTGACACAGCTCCAGCCATTCCCTTAGTCCTGTCCCTGGTCACAGAGAAAAGATGGGAGCTGTCCCTCAGGAGGACACTACACACTCCGAGGAGCTCCCTGATGCCACGGGACTGAGAGCAGCCTGGGCTCTTGGCTCACCTGCCCCTCTCCCTAGCACGCCAGAGCAGAGCCAGCTGGAGTTCCCCAGGAAGGTGGCAGCTCCACGCTCTGCAATGCCCCACGGGATTGCCAGCTTGGCTCCCCAGGCAGCTTTCCCACGGTGTGGCACAGCCAGGCCTGCGCGGTGCCCACCTGGCCGAGTGTCCAGCCGTGGCCTGGCAGCTGCCCGGGCTGTCTGTGAGTCCTGGCAGGGCCCTTCGTGCTCGGTGGGGTGAGCAGCATCGGGGCCGTGCTGTGTGCGGGGCCGGGCGGCTCTCCATTGTCAGTGTGTCAGGTCAGCTTTGTGTTGCCTGCTCAGGCTGCTGGATGCACCTCCCGTGATTGGCATGTGCAGCTTGCAGCCCCAGCCTGCCTGAGCCTGGGGAAGCTGCTCTGTGCAAATGGAAAAGTACAGACCCCCTGATCTCCCCATGGCTATGGGGCTGCTGGGGCTTTTTCCAGTGGGACAGTGCTGTGCCTGCTCCAACCCTGGGCTCCTTTTACCTTGGAATTACCCATTTTCCTGCTTGAGACACTGCCCTACATGTTTCCTAACTACCAATTCAGCAGAACCCTTTTTTTCCTCACCTAACTGCTCTCTACAAACTGCAAAGCCCAGGATCTCCTGACCCCTGGACAGCCCCCCCACTGCAGGAAGTGAATTCCGAAGCTCCAGAAAGCCATAACCTCCCACTGGGGATGAGGGTCCCTCTTGTGCAGGTGTCTGACTGTCCCCCTCTCTCTCTCTTGCAGCCCCTTCTGCTGTGTCCATCATGCACCAGGTGAGCCGCACCGTGGACAGCATCACCCTCTCGTGGTCCCAGCCCGACCAGCCCAACGGAGTCATCCTGGACTATGAGCTGCAGTACTATGAGAAGGTACTGAGGGAGCTCGGCAGGGGTCACCCACAGGTTTTGGGGAGAGGAGGGAGCGCAGAGCTTCACTTAAGGGTGCACAGTGGTTGGTTCATCAGTGGGTGATTTCTCTTGCTGCATTTGGTGACATGGGTGACAGTGACCATCAACCCTTCGGGCTCCAGTGATGGTTTCAGTAGCCCAAGTGCAGAAAATCTGTTCATTCAGGAGCTTCATCTCCACAGCCCTGGTGGCCAGTGGACCCACTGCAGGGAGAGCTGGGGGTGTAATTTCCTGTACTGGGGCATCAGTAGGGAATGGGGAGAGCAGGGAACATCCAATCCTGGGCTGGAGCACAGGCAGTGAGTGTCCAGCCTTGGAGATTTCATGGAGTGCTGTCCCTGGGTGCATTTACACCAAAGGTGAGTTTGGCAACTCTCCAGCATCCTGAGCCCAGCTGTTGTACAGGGAGAAGGTGATCCGTGCTCCCAGGAGGGTCCATGCTGCACTACAGTCTGTGTGATGGGGTCCCACAACTCTGGCTCTTTCACCCCTGAGGAACCTGCTCCTTCCATAACCTCCCTGCCCAGACGAGCAGAGGGATATCAGTCTGGACTGTGCTAGGCTCTCCATCCCACCGGTGGCTGCTCAGAGACCTGAGGACCACATGGGTGTTTGTGCCAGGACCTGCCAGGCCCTGCCTGGCTGAACTTCATCCGTGCAGCCCAGGGGACATGGGGAGAAGGAGACTTCTCCTTCCAGGAATCTGCCCCCTTGCACAAGGGCTTAGAAACCATACATTATAAATTGCAAACTAACTAATTAAAAAGCTTTATGATTAAATGGAACTGAAAATATTTTTCCCAGCAGTTGCCGGAAGAAATGATTAATCCCCCCCACTGCCTGCCTGTGACCTATTTTCTCATCACCAAGAGCCAGAGGGAGAATGGGGAGGAGGGGGGGGCTCCTTTGTAAGCTGTTAAATAGGTCCTGACCTATATTGCATAAATCACAGCCATTTATTTTGACCCTTGGAAATGATCCCAGAATACGTGGCAAGATGGATGAGTAGATAACAAGACAAATCTGGGAAGCAAGAGGGGTCCTTTCCCTGGGGACCCTCAATGTAGAGGCAGAAGATCTCAGGGAGTTTATTCTCCTCCACTTACTTTCTCTTAATCTCTCACCCTCTTTCTTTCTTCCTTCTCCTCTGTTTTCTGGGGGAGGCTGTAAATAAAGGGAATTTTTGTCTCAAAAATGGTGCTGCTGTTGGTGGCCAGTCTTGGCAGGCAACCGCAGCTCCTGTCCCATTGTCAGAGTTAGGGCACTGTGTCCCTGAGGATGGGGACAAGTGGCCCAAGCCACTCTCAGGCAGTGCTGTTCATGGAGCACTGAGCCTGGCACAGAGGGCAGAGCTGGGCTGAGGTGTTCCCTGTCCTGGTGTTTCAGAGAACCATGTAATCATCCCAGAGTGGTGTGGGTTGGAAGGACCTTAAAGTCCATCTCATTCCACCCCTGCCATGGGCTGGCACACCTCCCACTGTCCCAGGTTGCTCCAAGCCCTGTCCAGCCTGGCCTGGGACACTTCCAGGGATCCAGGGGCAGCCACAGCTTCTCTGGGCACCTGTGCCAGGGCCTGCCCACCCTCACAGGGAACAGTTCCTTCCCAATATCCCATCTGTCCCTGCCCTCTGGCAGTGGGAAGCCATTCCCCCTTGTCCTGTCCCTCCAGGCCTCGTCCCAAGTCCCTCTCCAGCTCTCCTGGAGCCCTTTAGGCACTGGAATTGGCTCTGAGCTCTCCTTGGAGCCTTCTGCTCTCCACATAAACCCCCCAGCTCTCCCAGCCTGGCTCCAGAGCAGAGGCACTCCAGCCCTTGGAGCATCTCTGTGGCCTCCTCTGGACTTATTCCAGCAGCTCCACATCCTTCTGAGCTGGGACCCCAGAGCTGGGTCAGCACTGCAGGGGCATCTGCCCAGAGCAGAGCAGAGGGGCAGAGCCATTTGAAGCCCATAGAACCTTTTTTTGGTGGTTCTTTGTTTGAAGAAGGCCCAGCTATGTCTCCCCAGCCCTGCTGTTTGTCTGTGCACAGGGACATTCAGTGCTGCTCTGGCTGCTGGGCACAGCTGTGTCCCAGGTTAGTCCAGCCTTTGCAGTGCTGAGTTTCGCAAACAAAAGCCATTTGCTGGATCCCTGGGAACAAACCCAAAACGCAGGGCTTGGGCTGTGCCGTGCTCTTCCCCTGCTTCCGATCAATCCTGCACTTGGATGGAGTGTGTGACACATCCCAGGTGTGTTCTCACTCCGCTGCCAGTCTGTGCGGAGGTGATTTCCTTCCAAATATTTCATTACAAACTGTCCCATGTGCTTCTGAATGCTCAGCAAAGATCTCTGGAGCTGGTTAAGTTGTTTCTGGTGGAATTTTTTTCTCCCCAGTAGAAAATTGTATTTTAGTTTCATGAAAACAGCTCAAATGAAGAATAGCGGCATATACATTGTGTATGAAAAGCATCTTGGCTCTTCATTTTGAATAGATTCTTTTCTATATAAAGACATAAATTAAGTGAAAAAAAATAGAATATTTTAGTGTTGGCAGAAAAGAACTGTTCACAATACCTGAAACAAAGGTGTATTTTTGTTTCCCTTTCACAGATTATTTATAACACTGCTATTCTTAGATGCCATTAAAAGTGCCTCTACAAAGGCAACATTATGACTTTCTTTCACGTGGAGTTGGAGCAAATCAGCGCAGATTGTTGCACAAACACTGCCTGACGTGGCTGCTCTCTGCAGCCCTCGCCTTAATGTGCTTTTTTTTTCACTTCCAAATGGCACCTGCCAACATTTGTCTTATTAAAAAAAGTCTGTGTTGTCTTCATTTAGAAAGGGCGTAGCAGTTTTTATCCAAAGTTGCCAAACTCATCCCGGAGTGTGGGAACTGGAGACCCACTGCAGTGTCAAGCGCTGCAAAGAGTAATTAGCTCTCCTCGTTATGCAAAATGATTGGGCTTGATGATGCTCGGAGTCGCCCATTTCGTAATTGTTTGAAGACATTCAGCCCAATTTGGTCAGCTGTGTAAGGTTTTAGGAGGCAAAGGAGCCCTTGGATGTCTCTGGAGAAGGGGCATGGGCTGGCTGGGGCTGAAGGGTGGGGAGAGGTCACCTGTGGAGGTGCAGGTGGATGTGGAGGTGGAAGCAGAGCCCTCCTGGTGCCCAGGAGCTTCTGGCCAGAGCCCAGCACCCCCAGGATGGAGCCTCCCAAGGGTGTGGGAAGTGCTGCTCCTGGGCTGGGTCAGGGGACATCCCTGCTCGTGTCTGGGGGTTGGAACAATATAGTCTTTAAGGTCCCTTCCAACCCAAGCCATACTGGGATTCCGTGGTTCTCACACTTTTTGGGCTCCATCCTGCAGTGTGGGACACCACAATCCCCAAGACAAAGCTGCTGCCTGGTGTTTCCCATCTGTCCTGAGGTGGGGCTGCCCCTCCACCCAGTGCTACCCAAATCCTTGGAGGGCTCTGTCCGGGGAAAACTGTGAGCTCAAGGAGATGGAAGTTTAGGCTGGACATTAGGAAAAATTTCTTCATTAAAAGGGTTGTCAGGGATTGGCACAGGCTGCCCAGGGCAGTGGGGGAGTCACCATCCCTGGATGAGTGCAAAACTGAGATGTTGCACTTGGCAGTGCAGCTTGGTGGGCATTGGGCTGTCGAATGAAGGTTGGACTGAACTTGACTGCCTGAACTTCCCCAGGCACAACTTGAGGCTGTTTCCCCTTGTCCCACTGAATGGGATACCTGGCTGGGGGCACAAATGTTCCTGAGCTGTCCCCACAAGTGGTGGATCCCTGTGAGAGTCCAGGCACTGTGGATCCCACAGATCCACCCCAGAGGGGCTGGCAGCCCCTGCTCCCACACGTGAGCATCCCGAAATGCAGCTGCGTGATGGTCTGGCACCCGGCCCTGGCATGGCTGTGTCCTGCTGTGTTTGCCCCCAGGGCCGTGGCAGATGCCACTGTGCAGGCTCACAGGAGCTCTGCCAAATTCTCTCAGCTGACTTTTTTTCTTTGGCTTTTTTACTTCTTTTTCTTGTTTTTTTTTTTTTAATAGGCCTTTTTAGAAGCAATTTTTGCAAATCCTTTGGGTGTCTCAGCCTACCTGTGTTTCAAGAGACTTTTCCTTTTTTGATCAGAGTTTGGTTTCAGCTTCAGTTTGACTTGTGGGAAGGGGAATCAGATGACTTTATTTTGAATTGCGATTTCCAAACTCAAACCAAAATCAGCAGGAAAAAACCCCGAACACCACAAATCTCTGCTTGGACTTAGGCTTTAAACCACCTGGGATGCCCTGGACCTGCTGGAGGAGCCCAGAGGGGTGAAAGGGGAGAAGCGTTTGAGGTGAATGTGCAGGTTCTTTCAAGGAGAAAGAATAGGTTTGATAAGGGAGGGTGGAGAGGTGTAAATGCTTTTTCCTTGTGGTCTGGGATTAAAGGAGAGCACATCACAAGCACACCTTCCCCAACCAGGCAGACATCAATTTCCCAGGCTATCAACCACCTTGTGGGCTTGGCCATTACATTCCATTTAAAGTCCTCCAGGAGCAGGGATGAGCTTCTCCAAAAGAGTTGGACAAATCATTTTAAAACAACTGTGTTGTTAGTGCCCTCCAAGGGCCTGGGAGGATTTGTCCAAGCCCTTGAGCTCTAAAACTGTAAACATTTCCTGACCTATTTCTCTCCTGGCCTGCCTGGGAAAGGTCCAAGGCAGTGCTGAGGCCTGATCAGACAAATGAGGCCATGAGTTTGCTGTGTGCTCATCTTCCCTTGGTCTGTATCTGTACTTTAGCTTTTCATTGTCATCAGTCAGATTAGCAGAGACCCCAGTGACAAACAGGAGCCCTCAGCACCAAGTCCAGATACATAAAACTGATATTGGGGATTTTTGAAGAGAAAAGTGTTCCTGAACACTGTTAAGAGTGGAGGTCTCCCAGGTGTTTCATAGAATCATAGGATGGTTGGGCTGGAAGAGACCTTAAAGCCCATCCAGTGCCACCCCATGCCATGAGCAGGAACACCTTCCATTGTCCCAGGTTGCTCCAAGCCCTGTCCAACCTGGCCTTGGACACTGCCAGGGATCCAGGGGCAGCCACAGCTCCTCTGAGCAACCTGTGCCAGGGCCTGCCCACCCTCCCAGAGAACAATTCCTTCCCAATATCCCATCTAACCCTGCCCTCTTTCAGACTAAGGCCATTCCTTGTCCCATTCCTCCATGCCCTACATGTAACGCAGAGCTCCCCTGCAGTCCCTGCAGAAGGATTTGCCATCAGCATTTCCTCTCTTTGGGTTTGGCCATACACTTGAAGAAAAACATTCCTGCCAGGCCCCTCTCTCACCACCATCCACGCCACAGCACGGCTCAACCAACTGCTGAAGACAAGAAGAAATTAACTCTATTCAAGGCCAGGTTGGATGGTGTGGGAAGGCCCTGGCACAGGGGATGGAATGGGATGGGCTTTAAGGTCTCTTCCAACTGAAACTATTCCATGATTCTATGACCGCAAGATCCCTGACAGGAGGATGCAGCCAGGTAGGGATCAGTCTCTTCAGGGGAAAAAGCAACAGGACAAGAGGACATAATCTCAAGCTGTGCCAGGGGAGGGTGAGGTTGGACAGCACGAGGAATTTCTTCATGGAAAAGGTGGTCAGGCATTGGAAGGGGCTGCCCAGGGAGTTCCCACCGCTGGAGGTGTCCAAGAAATGACGACATGGTACCCAGTGCTCTGGGCTGGTGATAATGTGGGGATTGGTCAAAGGCTGGACTTGATGATTTTGAAGGATTTTTCTAACCCTAATGACTCTGTGGTTCTGTGGGACCTTCCTTCTGCCTGGTTGCCCCTTCATTACCCTCTGTCCATCAGCACTCCTCTGCAGAAATTGGTGAGGAGAACTAGGTACTTTGCTGGGAGTTTCACTCTGACCTCATGTTCCCATGGGAAAAGCAGAAAGCTCTCCATGCTGCCCATGCAATTTCAGAGCTGGGCCAGAGCTCCGTCCCTTGGTCACACCCTCAGTCACTCTTAGGGGTTCCCCAAACCTCCTGTCTCACTTTGCCAGTCCCTGCCAGAGTCTGACAAGGTGACCTCTCCTCACTGAGGGTGCAGGGGGGTCCTGTGCAGTGATTCGGAGTCAGCAGATCTCAGGGTCTCACTGGGAACTTGCCAGCTCAGGTTTTGAGCTGCTGCTGCTGCTCTGTTCCATTGCTGATCCTGCCAGGGCAGCCTGGCCTGCCAACCCGAGGTGGTACCAGGAGAGATGAGCACCTTCAGTGTCACTACAGGCATTGGATTCCAAAATCTGTGCCTGCACCTCCTTTTCTCAGGTGCTTGCTCACAGCTGGACTTTCCCAAGAGCTCTTTGTTTTCCAGAACCATTGCGCTGTTTGCAGTCTGCTTTCCCCTGACTTCAGGACTTCATGGCAGCTGAGCTCCTGGCCACCTTCCTCTGGCCACATTCAGGACCCTCTGTCACCCTCCTCTGTTGGCTCCCTGTCCTTGGCATACAGGACCTGCCGGTTCTCCTGTAGGAGGAGATCCTGCCTTCCCACCAGTGCTTTGGGATGAGGGCACAGCTCCTAAGGGATCCATCACCTACTCGAGTGCAATGCCATCTGCACCGGTGTGTCACTGCTCCAGTCCTCAGCTACAAACTGTAGACAAGGGGCAGAAAGAAAGCTTGGAAATAGTCTTATTATCACTTTGAAATGTGCTCTTGGATTCCCCAGCCTTGGGAACTTGGTTGTGGTTTCCACAACCCTGGAGAAGCCTGGCCTTGGGAAGCAGGGTGGGAGCAGAACTTCTGAGGTCCAAAACCCAGTGTTCAGGTGGGCTTTGCCTCCTGGAAAAGGGAGATGGGAGATGGGGAGGAGCAAATGGAGTGTGCTGAGGCTGGATCGGGCACAGCAGGATGGGGTGAGGAAGGACAGTGCTGAGAGAAAGGCACAGAAGAGGGAAGAAATTCCCATCTCCATTGACCTCAAGGCTTGGAGAAGCAAAGTGAATTTTCTAGCTAATGCCTTCTTTAGAGCCTTTCCAGAGAGGTGGTGAAGAGCCCAGGAATACCCATACTCACATCCCTGAGTCTGTGTCCTCCTGCCAGGAGGAAGGACCTGTTTGTTCAGACCCCTGGTCTCGCCCTGGGGTCACTTCCCATGGTCTCCTTCCCCTCCTCCTTCAGAAGCACAGCACCCGATTCTGGACTGATTTTTCTGATGACAGATCTTTTTTCTCGGCAGGACCTGAGTGAGTTGAACTCGACCACAGTGAAGAGTCCCACGAACACGGTGGCAGTGCAGAACCTCAAGGCTGGCACCATCTACGTGTTCCAGGTGCGGGCACGCACCGTGGCTGGCTACGGCCGCTACAGTGGCAAGATGTATTTCCAGACCATGACTGAAGGTGAGTCTGCAGCTGCCTCTGTGAAGGTGACGCAGGGCCTAGAGAGATGTGGAGGTGGAGGTGCAGCAGTGCTGTGCTGTCAGTCCCTTTGAGGGTGTGTTGATATTCAGGATGTGAGAGAGGCCTGAGTGCTTGGTCCGTGCAAGGAATACCCCAATCTGCCCAGCTTTTCTGGGGAAAAAAGACCCTGTGGGGAGGTGTCTGCTCAGGTGGATGCAGAGAAAGCAGATTTTGTTTTCTATGTGCACAGCTGGTAATGACAAATGCAGAGCCATGTCTTAATTTTCTAAATTTGTGCTGCTAAATGAAACAGGCCAAGCCAGTTTTCTGGCCCCGAGGCCAAGGACAAGGCACAGCACGCATCCACAGGACTAAACTTTCTTCCCAAAAGGGATAGCTCCATCCAGCCTTCCTTCTGGGACACAGCCCCCAACCAGAGGGGGGTCCTGACTGTCCCAGACCAAAGCCATGCCAGGAATCAAATGTGACCCTGCTCACGGCTGTGCTCTGACCATGCCCTCGTGAGTGATGGCACATTGTGTGCCACAGTGACCTGTTCCCTTTTCCCCGCACCAGCCGAGTACCAGACCAGCGTGCAGGAGAAGCTGCCGCTCATCATCGGCTCCTCGGCCGCAGGGCTGGTGTTCCTCATCGCCGTGGTGGTCATCGGCATCGTGTGCAGCAGGTAGGGCAGGCTGAGACACACAGGGCCGGGCAGGGGGGCTGGGGAGGGCACGGTGAGGGGACAGAGGGGACAGAGGTGTCCCTGCAGCGCAGCCTCTGCCCCGAGGCGCCCATGCTGTGCTCAGGTCTCCCTTCCCTTCCAGAAGACGGGGCTTCGAGCGCGCCGACTCAGAGTACACGGACAAGCTGCAGCACTACACCAGTGGCCACAGTACGTACCGGGGGCCCGGCCCGGCCCCGGGGGGCCGCTCGCTGCTCGGTTCGTGCTCCTGTTCACTCAGGGCTTGCGGGGAGGGCTCCGGGCAGGCTGTGCATGTGTGTGTGGGCAGAGCACCTCTGGGTTCCCCTGGTCCCTGCCCTGCTCTCTGCCCTGCACGCTATCAGGTGCCACCCCCGGCCATGTCCTCCAGACCTCTGTGACAACCAACACCCCCTTGAAGTGTCACGCTTTTCTTTGCTGCCGCCTCTGCCGCCACACCAAGTGTCTTGCTCCTCCGACTCCTGAGCTTTGCTCATCTCCTGGGCAGCAGTGAGACCCTTCCCTGACCCATCCCTGTCCTGCAGAGTGCTGTCCTCCTGCAGAAACCCACACGCCTTTGCTAGAGCCCATCCCAGTGCTCCCAGATTCCCAGAAGATGGGAGATAAATCTATATATAGGTATCTAATACAATACCTAACATGCCCTCTCTTGCAGCCTCCCTCTTTCGACATCCCTGTGCAAGGCACTCCCTCACATCCAGCATTCTTGCTCAGCCTCACTGCACACCCTGCCTCACCCCCATACATCCTCCTTCCCCCATCCCTGGAAGTGTCCCAGGTTGGACTGGCTTTGGAGCAGCCTGGGATAGTGGAAGGTGTCCCTGCCCGTGGCAGGAGGTGGGACGAGATGAGGTCATTTAAGATTCCTTTCAACCCAAAGCATTCCATAATTCTGTGATTAATCCCTGCCTGCATGTCCCTGAAATTCCTTTCTCCTCACTCACTAGAGACCTGTCGCTCTAATCTTGCTTTATTCCACTCTCAGTTGTGATTCTCCTCATGTTCTACTTGCAGCTTCAGGATTTCTGCCCTTTTAATACCTTGTTCCTGTACAAATCCAGGCCTTGCCCAGAGCATGGCAAACACCAGTAGTGTTTCCACTCAGGACTCACTGTTACTCTTGCTTTTACCTGGGAAACATGTCCCAAAAGGCAGAGCTGCAGCTCTGTGCCCCAGCAGCCTGTGCTGGCTGCCTCGCTATCACTTACCAGGAAAAATGACACTTTTCAGGAGACATTATGTAAATGCAGCTCTCAGTTGTTTGTCAGTCTGGGCTGCAAACACACATTCACACATTCTCCCGGGGCCTGGTGTGGGACATGACAGCTCCAGGCTGGGATGGGTTTAGTCACTGTGCCTGCACCGCTCGGAGCAGGCCCTGTGCCGTGGGGTGGTACAGCCTGGGGTGTCCTTCAGCCCTTTCCTCACCAGCCCACCTGGCCAGGGCTCAGTCCCCACTCAGTCCCCAGCAGATTGCCACGGCCTGGGGAGGCTGTGAGCACTGCAGAACCCCCTGAATCCAGCCCTGGAGCTGGGATTCATGGTCTGGTACTGCTGGGGCTCCTTATTTAGGGGGCTGCGAGCTCTGCTCTCCAAATAGCCTTATTTTGGAGCGAGCCAGAGGCCAGAAAATGAGTATAGAAAGGGGAGAAGCACAGGTAAGAGCTGTCCCAGCTGTGGCTGGGATGTGGCAGCAGCAGCCCAGCCTCACCAGGTCCCATGGCCATCCCTTTGCCATGACATGTCACTGTGTCCCCTGCTCTGCCTAGCAAGAGGAACATGCCTCTGGCAATTCTCGTAGTGTGCCCCAGAGCTTGTCTTGGGGCTCCCAGGAGGGAACTGAGCCTCTGGCAGGGGTACCTGTCAGGAGAACAGGGCAGACTGGACTGTGCCCCCTGCCTGCCCAGCTCCTGGAAGGGTCACAGATCCCTCGTGGAGGAGTCCATCTGCAGTTTGTAGTCTAAACTCATGATGTAGCTCCCTACTTCCCCAGTAATGGCTTGTGGGCCAATATTCATTAAATCCAGCTTTAACAATCCTGTGAAACATGGCTCTGCATGTTCTTTCTCTAACTGTTTCTCTCTGTTTGCTTCGTTCCTGGATTGTGCAGCTTGCTGAGGTGAAAAGACCCTCACACGAACAGGTCTCTCCTTCTTGTTGCCAACTATTCCAGTTGCATCCATCTGTCTGACTCTCTCCCTCACCTTTATGCAGTGACTCCAGGGATGAAGATTTATATCGATCCCTTCACCTACGAAGATCCCAATGAGGCTGTCAGGGAATTTGCAAAAGAAATCGATATCTCTTGTGTCAAAATCGAGCAGGTGATTGGGGCAGGTAGGTGACCTGGGAATGGCTGGCTGGCCCTCAGCAGCACAGCTCCTCCGTGGTGCCAGCATTCAGTGAGGCTTTAGCCTTGCCTGTACTGGGAGCACTGGTGTCACTGGGATCTTACTGAGCCCCAGGCTGGACTAGAAGGAGCAGGGGAGTCCAGTGCTGGAGAAGCAAAACCATCAGTTCCCGTAATGCCATGTGCAGTGCTCCTCACGGACAAGTGCAGCTGGAGGGGTGGAGGAGGGAGGGGACACGGCTCAGGGGTGGGTGCTCAGCTCAGGGACAGGCAGGGCAGGGGCCAGGAGCTCTCTGAGGGGCACAGCAGTGGTGGGGGAGGCTGACAAGCCCTGCCTTGTGCCCACAGGGGAGTTTGGCGAGGTGTGCAGTGGGCACCTCAAGCTTCCTGGCAAAAGAGAGATCTTTGTGGCCATCAAGACGCTCAAGTCTGGCTACACGGAGAAGCAGAGGCGGGACTTCCTGAGCGAGGCCAGCATCATGGGGCAGTTCGACCACCCCAACGTCATCCACCTGGAGGGGGTGGTCACCAAGAGCTCGCCAGTCATGATCATCACTGAGTTCATGGAGAACGGCTCACTGGACTCCTTCCTGCGGGTATGAGATCGGGGAGTGTGCAGCTCCAGGGGCTGTGGTGGCACAGAGGGTGTTTGGGGGACAGGTTCCCTTCCCAGTGCCCTTCCCTTCCAGCGCCCCCTGACCCTGGGGCAGCTGCTGCATAGTCCAGAGCTCTGTGTTTTGGGAACAGACGTGGGGGTGGCACCAGGGCTGCCATCTCCTACCTGTGTGTCCACTCATCCCAGCGAGAGGCGGTGCCTGCCTGCCCACAGGTCACATGCAGATTGACCCATGGGCATGGAGGGACACAGCTTTAACCCAGCAGGACTCCACCTCCAGCTGCTCTGTCTAAATATTTCTAGTTCTGGCTTTGAAGTGGGTAATTGACTCTGTCGAAGGGAAGTAACCTGGTCAATAGGACTGACCCTCAGATTGTCCCTTCTGAGCTCTCCTGTTCAGGGTAGGTGCACTTTGGGGTGACAGCAGCCACCATAGCAGGGCCTCTGGGGTAGTGAGGTGACTCCCAGTCGCACTGAGCTCTGCACTCCCCACACCCCCTGGGAGGGACATACCCATGGCATATCCTGCCCTGGGGGTGGAAAGAGGCTCCTGGCTGTTTGCCCGGCCACAAGGGCCTGTGACCTGCTCCTCTCACCCTTGTCCCCATGTCCCCCAGCAAAACGACGGGCAGTTCACGGTGATCCAGCTGGTGGGGATGCTGCGGGGCATCGCCGCGGGCATGAAGTACCTGGCAGACATGAACTACGTGCACCGGGACCTGGCTGCCCGCAACATCCTGGTCAACAGCAACCTGGTGTGCAAGGTGTCTGACTTCGGCCTCTCCCGCTTCCTGGAGGACGACACCTCCGACCCCACCTACACCAGCGCTCTGGTAATGCTGCTTCTCCAGCTAGGGAGGGGCAGGGGGGGAAGGGAGGGGTGGGAGAGGGAAAGGGGACACCCCGCCTTGGCAATGGGGAGCACTTCTTCAGGATGTCAGCAGGGGAAAGGTCCCAGATGGGAAAGACCAATGAAATAGGCTGAAGTAGGTGTTCCCTTGCAAGGTCCTGTGGATAGCTGAGCCTCCCTCCAAACATCACTGATGTGATGTTCCTCCAGACACGTCTGCAAACACACCCATGTCCCTGAAAAGGCCCTGGCTGGGATCATGCACTGCACCCTCCCAGTGAGATCCAGCTGGGATCCTTCGAGATGAGATGCTGCCCTGACAGATTTGTTGCCAGCACAGCAAGTCTGGGGTTTTTACCATCACTGTCCAGTCGTGCTGCCCTGCTGTCCTTCCTCGTGTCATCTCTCTGGCTCAGCCCCTAGAAGGACAGAATGAAGTGTGGGAAGTGTGGGTGTGTGCCAGATCCTAGATACTGATCTTCCTGAGAGTATCCAAGTTAAACAGAAAAATGCTTCTAAAAATGACTTCATGACTGTGTAACAACTTCCCAGGAACACCTCAGCACCAGAGACACAAGTGCCACCAAGGGCTCGTGGCTTGTGTCAGGCTGCAGAAGATGCACCAGGACTGAAGGGTTATTTGGTTTTGCTCAGGGGGATCTCAGCCAGGAGTTCTCATAGAGACCACACAGCATTGCTCTGTAATGGTGCAAGAGGATCAATGCCCACGACAGGAATTCTTGGGAATAAGTGTTGATAGAGCTGGGGCATGACCTGTAGGAAATCATCTCTCCTGGGTCTTTTGAAGCTGGCAGTGATGAGATGCCTGGCATAGCTCTTACTGAATTTAATCAGTAACCGAATACCTAGCAAACACATAGAAATGTATGGATTTGTTCTCATCTGTGTAGCTTCAGACATCAACTTGTCCATCTTAGCCATTGATGGCTTTTACAAACACTAATAACATTTATTTTTCACAACATGTTCCATACAGCCAATTAACTTTCCCTTTGTTAACTAAATACATGGTGTTTACTGCTGTTCTCTATCCCTGGTTCTGTGCCTGTAGCTTTTCTCTCTAATAATAAATTCGTCATCCCTAATTTATTCTCCTTGAACTGTGGGCACTGTAGCAGGAACATTTATTATCCATAATGACACATTTTGTGCACCTGCTGTATCAGAAGTGTCTTCCTCTGCAGAATGGTTTTTATCATCATTATCCCAGTGACCTTTTGTCCACAGATGGGCAGCAGCCAAAAGCTCTGGCCTGGGAGGTTCATGCTGGACCTCAGGAAAGTCTTTAGGGTGGTGAAGCTCCCGCTCAGGCCCCACAGAGATGGGAGGCCTCACTGAAGTGAGTTCCCACAAGGACCTTCCAAAGTCTGTAATTTCTACTTTAGGAGTTATTTTTAGCCATTTTTTAAATCCACTGCTTGCCAGGAACTCTGTCAAGAGTCTGCGTGGTGGAGAGGACATCCTGTTTGGTATGGGTTGCTTCGTCTTCCCCTCTTGTGGAAAACATAATATTTTGTCTGAGGTTTGTGGTTGCAAGAAGATTAAGGAACATTATCTTTTTTCATTATTCTGGCATGTATTGGGGCTGAGTACTGTGACGTCCTGGGAGACCCTTAATAAGGCATGGCAGTTGTTCATTGACAAAATATAATATTCTTTAATCTTCTCACAGCCACAAAACACAGACACTTGTGCTTGTTTTTCAGCACAGAAGAAGATTTTCCCTTCAGAATGTCCCTTGAGTGAACGGCTCAAGTCCAAAGCCCCTGCTAGAAAATCAGGAGGCAGGGAAGGCTTAAGCAGAGCCTTGCAATCCCTGTGCCCCAACCCTGCGTGTGCCACTCCTGTGCTTAACTCCTCAGGGGGAGTGGACAGTCCTGATTTCTCCAGAGCTGGGTGGTGGAGACCCCAGTGCTCCCCCAGTCCATCCCATTTCTCACCAGTGCCCCCCATCCCATAGTGAAGGATCAGGTGTATATCCACAGACAGAGTGGGACCCCAGGGCTCAGCCCAGGAATGGTGCATTGCTGACTTCAAAGTGTCTGCAGCTGTAGAAGGCTGAAGATGAAGGTGTTCTAATTCCAGTTGTTCTGCTCTGGAGGTAGCCAGGTGAAAGTAAAAGGATGGAGGCAGATCAGTTCGGATTTTTTATATCCCTGGCCATTCACTTTTCTACCCAAGCCCCTCTTGACACAGTGGCCATTTTGCCATGCTGAGGATCCCTGCAGCAGGAGGCAGGGGGAAGGAGCTGCCTTTGGTCAAGGTGATGAAGAGGAGGCTGAGGGGACACCTCTAAGTGACCTGCAGTAATGAAGAGACTGAGTCAAACACTCTGTAGTGGCACCAGATGATACAATAAGGGGTGATAGACAAAAATATGGTTGGGGAGGCTCAAGGTGAATAAGAGCTAAAGCTCCTTCCTCAGGAAGGTGGTGGGACTCATCACCAAATGGGGACAATCATGGCTGGACAATCCACATCCACCCTGAAGGACAGTCCTGTGCTCCCTCCCCTCTGGGATTTTACCACAGTATCACAGGCAAATATTGTGGACACTCCTATTTTTCAATGGCTTCTGCTCTCTGTTACCATCCCCTGTTTTTATTCTGCAGGGTGGGAAGATCCCCATCCGATGGACAGCACCTGAGGCCATTCAGTACCGAAAGTTCACCTCAGCCAGCGACGTGTGGAGCTATGGAATTGTCATGTGGGAGGTGATGTCCTACGGAGAGCGGCCCTACTGGGACATGACCAACCAGGATGTGAGTTCTTGGGAAACCAGGGGCAGAAACACTGAAATGGGAGCATTGCAAGGCCCAACCATGGCCACAGCCTTCTGTCATGGCAGATGTGGCCAAGGTCAACACCTTTGGAAGAAGGATAATTTGAGGATAATTTGGGGATTTGTTCTGGCCCCATGGTGCTGCTGTGGCAGAGGTTGGGGATGGTGCAGCACCCTCAGCTCAGGGGTAAGGGGAGCACCCCAGGGCTGTTGGCAGGTGCCGTGGAGGGCAAGGAGCAGGTGGGTAGAAAAGGAGATGTGCCTGAACTGAGAGCTCCTGGAGCAGAGCTTCATCTGCAGGGAAAGCCTGTTACAAAGCCACAGAATGGCTTGGATTGGAAGAGATCTTTAAGGTTATCTCCTTTCGACCCCCTGGTCAAGGACATCTTCCAGTAGATGGTCATTAAATCTCCCATGGGAAGCTTGGACTGTGGTCTGTAAGAGGCCAAGTGACTTAAACACAGCTAGAAACCAAATACACAGGGTACTTCAGAACATGCACAATTTTAAATATTTCATTCCTCTGCTCTAATTCAGGTCAAACAGTTCCATGCACTCCTTGCTCCTGGGGATCCAGCAGTTTCCCTGCCTCCCTGCAAGGATGGCCTGTGGCTGCAGTCCCCACCCTCGGCACAGCGATGCCATTCCCATTCCCCCTGGTTCTCCTGGCCTGCTGCCGGGGGCTCCAAGCCCACCTGGTGGCAGTGAGTGCTGTGAGGATGCTGCACCTCCACATGTGTGTCCAGAAGGGCTCTTTTAACCCTGTCTCTCAGAAGAGCTGCCCTTCCTCACCTTGTGAGCCCTCAGGATGTAGCACCAAGGTCCTCGGTGGACCCTTGGTACACAGAAAACTCATCCTTCCCCTCTGCTGCAAGCCCAGATCTTGCAAACCTTCATGTGGCAGCATCTGCCTGGATTGCTGTGTGCTTCAGAGCTGCCTCTGGGCAGTCCCTTGGAAGCCTTCAGACCTCTCCCTCCACCAGCCCGTGGGCTCCTAAGGCCTTGTCTCACAGGGAGAGAATGAGAGCCAAGCTCCCACCTGACTCCTGTCCCTGTGGCAGATCAGACCTTTTCCATGTCAGTAGATCTCCATCCGTGCCACATCAGGTTTCTCCAGGGTTGGACTATTTCCTCCCTAGGGAGGTGGGAAATTCATGAGCGTGAGTCCCTAAGCCTGGAGCTGGTGGATGAAGACTTAGAACCTTTGATCACAGCCTTGCCCCAGCCCCTGCCACACCAGAGCAACGTTTCCATCAGTTCTTTGAGGCAGAGGAATGGGATTTAGGGGTTTGCCTTTCTCCGCAAGGACAATTCCTTTCCTGCTAAGCCTTTGTTGTCTTATCAGTTCCAAGCATGTCCTGCACCAGGTGTCCCTATGCCTTCCTTCCCTCTGTCCTTCTCCAGGAGCTCTCCCCTCAATGGTTTCTGTGCCACAGCCGCGGTGCTGCGGCAGCTCCAATCGCCGTGCCGGGGATGGCAGAGCTGTGCCTGTCCCCTGGCACCTCCCGCTGCGCGTCGCTGTCCCCAAGCCCTGCTCCCCCTTTCCCTGCCGCAGGACATGATGTCCCAGAAGCTGTCACCACTTAAGAGCAGCTGGTCCTGCTGTGGAGGAGCGTGGCGGATATTGAGGGCAGATTACCCTCCTGACCCTAGGGTGTGAGCGCCTGGGGCGGCTGCTGGGAGAGGACATGTAGAGAGCTGGAGCTGCCTCTGGATGTGGCTGATGGCAGCGGGACTCGCTGGGAACAGCTCAGCCTGGCCAGAGACCAGAGCTGGTGTTTGTGGGATGGGGGTCCCCAGCTTGTACCCCTCTTGCCTCCCCTGCTGCTGTCCTGGGCAGATGTGACACTCAGGGAACTGAGCTGAGCTCAGCACCCCTTGGGAGAATCCTTGAGCTGCACAAAGCACATCAGTAGCCATGGAATCCTGGAGGTTGGAAAAGGCTCTGAGATCGTTGAGTTCAGCCATCAACGCAGCACTGCCATGGTCACCCTGAACATGTCCCCAGGCGCCACATCCCCACACCTTTTGAAGCCTTTCAGGGGTGGGGACTCCACCACTTTCCTGCACAGCCTGCTTCAATGCTTGGTAACTCTGTCGATGAAGAAATTTTCCCTGCTATCCAATCTAAACCTTCCCTGGTGCAACTTGAGGTCATTTCCTCTTGTCCTGCCACTTGCTGCCTGGGAGAAGAGACCAACCCAGCCCAGCTCCACCATTCTGTTGGGGAGCTGGAGAGGAGATGCCTCTGGTCGGATCTTCACAGGCCCTCTGGGGCACCCCCATTTCCAACCAGGGCAGCAGGGCTGGGGGAGGACTCCTGGCATGTTTTGGCAGCAGCAGTGCCAGCCCCGTGTCTCAGGTTAGCACAGTGGTGACACACAGCAGTGTCTGCCACAGCTCCCGATCCATTCTCTGCCTGGAGCCACAGACCATCTCAAACCCCACCTCACACTCTGGGTTGCTCGGCATGGATCAGCCATCAGCCCTTCCCTGCTTCTTTCCCATTCCCATTCCCATTCCCATTCCCATTCCCATTCCCATTCCCATTCCCATTCCCATTCCCAGTATCCTTCATTTTCTCTGTGTAGTCTACCTGCTCAACAATACATACAACATCACCATGGGTATGTCTAGTCCTTCCCCAGGATGGGGCACAGCCCTGGGGAATCCCACCAGGAGCATCTCTGTCCTTGGAATTGTGCAAGTCATGGCTGGACAAAGCTTGATGCCATGGTGAGAATAGCCAGAGACATCGAGGTCCTTCTTGTGGAACCCTGAGGGAGGTTCTGTCACTCTTCCTCCCCATGTCTGTCATTTCCATGGAGAGTTGGCTGTTTTGAGTTGCTGCTCCTGATTTCTGCAGCATCCTCAGTTCTGGTTTTTGTCCTCACTTCTGGTTTTCATTGCCATGCACAAGCCCATTTCTGGTGTCCAAGGCTCCTTCTGCCTGTGCTGTGCATAGCCAAGGAGGCAGGAGAACCCTGCCTGCACATGCCTCTGTCAGAGGAACAGATGTTCCTGGAAGAAGTGATGCAGCTTCATCCTCCTTCGTCACCCAGGAGAGGATGGAGAGTGATAGGGAGGTGCGGTTCCCCTTGAAGAAGATCCTCCAGCCCTTGTTCCACTGGACATTGCAAGACCTGACATTTTCTTGGATTGTGTGGAGCAGGAAGGAGAGACCAAAGCCTTATTGGATGATCCTGGAGCTGCAGTGTGGCTTTGGCAAGGTGTGCTGTAGCCCTTCTGTGCACACCACAGCCGAGTTCTCCTGGGCCTGCCTCTGCTGACTGAGGTGTCCTGCACATGCTCAGCCCTGCAGGAAGATCAGCTGCTCCACCCACACCATGGCACAGCCCTTCCACCTGAACGAGCTGGTTTGTGTCAGGAGCAGAAAACACCACTGGAGGATGGACAACACAGGGACAGGTTCCCTATCTGTAACTCACCCCCTTCTCTGGATAGGGATGTTCTCCCAGGGAGTTTTTGTGCTATGTCCTGTCAGGAAACGTGATCCCTTCTCCCTGACTCCCCTGCCTGGAGCCGTGGGATCACATGTCCTGCCACGGCAGCAGGGATGCTCCTTTCCAGATCATCACAAGGAGCCAGCCAGGCTGGATGGCTGAGCAGGGCTGGTGTCACCTCCCAGGACACCTCACACCTCACCTGACCTGCTGAGGGCTGGGAGTTACGGTGTGAGGTGGGGATGAGATGGGAAGGCACTGCTGACTGCAGGATCAGTCATGTCAGTCACCCTCAGGATCCAAGAAAATGCACATTATGACTTCAATAGGTTTTATCACAGCTGTATTGATGCCTCTCTCTCCTCCTGCAGGTGATAAATGCCATCGAGCAGGACTATCGGCTGCCACCACCCATGGACTGCCCCAATGCCCTTCACCAGCTGATGCTTGACTGTTGGCAGAAGGATCGAAACCACAGGCCCAAATTTGGGCAAATTGTCAACACCTTGGACAAAATGATCCGAAATCCGAACAGCCTGAAAGCCATGGCACCTCTCTCCTCTGGGTATGTGTCTCTGGCTTCCTCTTGTCCTTTAGCTCCTCTGGGCAGGTCTGGTGTCCTCTGGGTCCTGGTGGCACCATCCCTTCACCTCTTTAGAGCCAGCTTGGCCTGTGTTTGGTCCTTAATAGGGAGGGCATTGAAAGATCTTAGAATCCCAATTTGGGGTGGAAGAGACCTTAAAGCCCATCTCATTCCACCCCCTGCCATGGGCAAGGACACCTTCCACTAGCCCAGGTTGCTCCAAGCCCCATCCAACTTGGCCTGGGACACTTCCAGGCTTGGGGCATCCACAGAGCAGGGGTGCAGATGCCAAGGTTACTCTGGTCCCTGTCCTTGGACAGCTCTGGTGAGCACAGGCACATGGACAGTGCACTGTGCACATGGAGGAGCACCTTGGTTTCATGTCCATGGGGCTGCTGGAGGAGTGGGGTTGCTCTCGTGTTCCAGTCCCACTGCGCAGGAAGCAGACAAAGCCCCATGGGGCAGTGTGGAGTTTCCCTGGGCTGGGTGGGACACACCAACATGTGGGAAGCACTGCTCTCATGATGGGAATGAGCTTTCTCCCCTTATGCAGCCGGGATCTAAAGCTGCATCCCATCATCTCTGATGGCTCCTGCCTCTCCTGCAGGAACTGATCCAGAAAGGCTTCCCTGGTGCTCTATACTGTCCTTCCCTCGGCAGAACAGTGCTTCTGGGTGGCATTCCACAGTGCAGTGCCCATACTGTGAATGGCACTGCTCCAGGTGTCCCCAGCTGCTGCAGGGTGCAGGAACATTGGTGTTTGCAGCTCTTGGTCTGTCACTGCCCATTTGTGTGTTTCAGGATGAACCTCCCCCTCCTTGACCGCACAATCCCGGATTACACCAGCTTCAACACTGTGGATGAGTGGCTGGATGCCATCAAGATGAGCCAGTACAAGGAGAGCTTTGCCAGTGCTGGTTTCACCACCTTTGATGTAGTATCTCAGATGACTGTAGAGTAAGTGCCCAGGCTTTGAGTCCCAAAGCACAAGGGAAAGTCCCAGCAGTTTTACAACACTTGGTATTGAATCAGATTTTATTTTCATAGGATGTAGTTCTGCTTTTATAGAATTGTTGCTTTGTGGAGCCGCTTTTAATCTATTCAGTCTCCAGACTGTGTGTCTGTCATTCTACCCCTGCAGAATTTCTTCTCCCCACTACCACATAGTGAAGGTGAACACCTCCCCCAAGGGTCTCCAAACCCCTTGGAACAAATGGAGATTTCAGGCTGGCATCAGACAGTTCTCCAGAGCACTTCTGAACTCTGCAGTCCCCTTGGATGGGTGATGTATTGATGGAGACGAGAATGGTACAAAGTTCTGCCTAAGAAGGGCAGAATCACAGAGCGGTCACAGTTGAAAGGGACTGCTAGAGGTTACCCAGCCCAACCTTTCTGCTCAAACAGGGTCTCCTAGAGCTCTTCACTCAGCATTGTGTCTGTAGAAAGAGATTTCACACCCTCTCTGGGCAGCCTGTTCTATCCACACCGTGAAGAAGTTCTTCCTCATGTTCAAGTGGAACTTTCTGCGCATCAGTTTCTTCCCATTTCCTCTCATCCTGTTGCTCTGCCCCATGGAGCAGAGCTCGGCTCCAGCCTCTGGCACCTCCCCTCACACACCTTGATAAGATCCCCTTGTGGGCTGTGGTTTTGTCTTTCATCCACTAAAAATGTCCTACACCCACTAAAAAAATGTCCTGCATCCTCTAAAAATGTCCTGCATCCTCTAAAAATGTCCTGCATCCACTAAAAACATCCTGCAGTGACAAATCCTTAGCAAGTTCTTCAGAGAAAGCAGGCAGCTGAAATCCACTTCTGGTAGGTCTTGAAATCCCTTGGGGCCAGCAGGGACTTTGATGCCTCTGCTGAAAGATTTGTGTCTGGCTGGTGGCCGTGGAGAGTTTTGGATTTGGTGCTTAAATCCAGGTCTTAAATCTACCAGTGAGTAGATTCCATTCGCTCAAACAGCCACTGGAACCTTTTCTGGCTTTTTGTTCTTACTTGCTGCTGTGAAGTTCCCATGGCAGTTCTGACTGGTTTGGGACATCTGTGGTACAATCCCAAGACCCTGTGATGAATTTGGCACAATATTGGCTGTGTTTATACAACAGAAAGTGACAGAAAAGGTCCACAAAGTCTGAAGGGTAGGGAAGAACTTAAACCAAGGAGAAGTGTCAGAGCACAGCCCACCCCTGCCTGGGTTCAATATCTGACAGCAAACAGGGTCAGGCAGTCCAGACAATGCAGGCTGTTCTGTCACAGACATCCTCAGTGTCCCTTAAATGCCACTTCTCCCAGTCCCTTACCATGTCCCTCAAGTCCTCTCCAAGTGCCTTCTCCACAATCACAAGATCATCCTCAGCTTATGTCCCACCAGTTTTGGCAAACCTCCATTCCACATTCCTCACCGGCTTGGCTGGATGTAAGATAGAAGGACAGTCCAAGTCCTTTTTCCCTGGAAAATTATGGTGTAACAGGACTTGACAGTATCTGGTGTTCACTGGCCTTTGCAGAAGTGGATAGAAATGTCAGTGGAGCTGCTGGTTTGTCCAAATTTGGAGAGCCAGGAAGGTGTGAATGTTTCCTGAAAACAGATTCAGTCCACCAAATCCACATGGTCTCAACACTGGCCTACTGGAAAGGGCTCTCACTGGTTTGTCTGTGGGCTGGGGCACCAAATTATCCATCAAGAATCACAGAACCTGAGTTGGGAGGGACCTTATAGCTCGTCTTAAAGCCATGGGCCCGGACACCTTTCACTATCCCAGGTTGTTCCAAGCCCCATCCAACCTGGCCTTGGACACTTCCAGGGATGGGGCAGCCACAGCTGCCCTTTGCCAGAGCCTCACCACGCTCTCAGCAAAGAATTTCTTCCAAATATCCAACCAAAGATCCAATCAAATGTCCAACTTCCAGGGCAGAAAGCTTGGAATCACAAGGCTGTGCAGAGCTACAGTCTTATTCTGGTTTACAGACACGAGTGAAGAATTTTTTCTGCCTCTTTACCCTTCTTTGCCCAATAACCTCCACTCTAAATATGGGAAAGGCATTGCCACTCCTCCCCTTAAAAGTCTGTTCCTAGCACTCGATGACAAAAGGCACCTGAAATTCCTGCAAGTCAGGCATGGGTCACATGGCCTCCCATCCCCTGGTGGGAAGAAGAAGATCAGAAGATTTCATGACTGAGGTTTATCCACTAAGAGGGAGATGAGAGCAAACTCAGCTGGAGACACAGACAGGACCAATTTAGAGCTACACTCATGCTCTTGGCATGACCTTTATTTCTCTCAGATGTCTAAATCTATAAAAAATGGAAGCTGTGCAAAAATGAGATTGCTATGATTTAACAAAAGGATAATTACAGAAATTGATCACTTCATTGTCTTAAAAGCTCAAATGAAAAGCATCAAGAACAGTATCATCTGCACATGGGGAGTGAGATCCACACTGAGGAGGGGCAGGACATCCCTGTCCTGTGTCTCCAGGGGTGCAAAAATGGGTTAGTGTGTCACAAAATTAAAGAGAGTCCAAAATCCAAAATGGTACAAGGGTAGAAAATTTAATACAAATTGACTCACAAGCAGGGAGCAGAGCCTGTGGCATTTGGTTTCACACTCTCTGTTGAGGTTCAGGGCTCTGAGGATGCTGCAGGTAGGTGAAAAATGCAAAGATTGGACAACGAGCAAGAAAAAGTTAAAGAGTAGAGGTTTCACAGGGTTTGCATCTGTTTGTTGCATTCGTGGAAGAAATCTGTGGATACTTCAGCTCCCTACATACCGTTCTCATGGACTCATAGAACCAGGGAATCATAGAATGACAGAATCACTGAACAGTTTGGGTTGAAAGGGACCTTAAAGATAATTTTAAACACCACCTATGATCTTGTTCTGCTGTGAGAAAATACCTCCTGATATTTATGTTTGTTTCCTTTCCTCCCCAAGGGACATTCTGCGAGTCGGGGTCACTTTAGCAGGACACCAGAAGAAAATTCTGAACAGTATCCAGGTGATGAGAGCACAGATGAACCAAATCCAGTCTGTGGAGGTTTGATAGCTGCCTGTCCTCCCATCCTCCTCCTCGAGGCCCTGCTCCCCTTTGCCCCTGTACGTCCAAGCTCCAGTTCCTGAGTGTTCTGCATGGACCAGAGACAGGCAGCTGCTCTGAGGATCACGGCAGCAGGAGGGAACACCCCGTCCTCAACCATGAGAAGTGGCCAAGAGTTTCTAGAATTTAAGCAATGGAAAAAGGGAACAAAAAAAAAGACAACTATTTTGAAAAAAAAACAAAAAAACGAACTACGAAATATTTTTAAATAATAATAAAGCAATTGCATTCTTGAAAAGGGCTCCAAGACCAATGGGAGTCTCCAAAGGAAGAGAAAAGAGCAGCTTCATGTTTCCTCTTGCACAAGGCTGCTGCAGCTGGGCCCCGGCACCTCTGGAGCGGTGGGACTTTTCCAGGAAGAGGAATGCAAGGAAAGGCCATGAGAAGCACATCTCTTCCTCCCATGGGCTCTGGGAACGCCGTGAGCCAAGCCCTTCCCCAGAGCCCCTGTGAGCAGATCACAAGGGGAGAGCTGAAGCTCTTTGGTGCTGTGGAACCAAGTGCATCTCAGAAACTGATGGACTTCTTCAAAAGCTGAAGACTCTTTTTTTAAAAAAAAAACAAAACCACAACAAATAAACTAAGACTAGAGGAGGCTGTTTCCGACAAATGAGAAGGAATCTGTAATGCCTGGGGGGGTGGGGATGGGGAAAACCAATCCTTTTTACATCTCTTATTTTCTCTTGTCATGGAACAGTTTTGTGAGTGACAGTTTCCTAAGGGTCCGTCCATCCACCCTCCAATGGCATCGTGTCTCATACATATCATTGCTCAAGACTTTTAGTGATGTCCTTTCTAGATGCCAATGATCTTTTCCCAGAAGACTTCCCAAGTACAGTATGTAGTAGTTTTTGATTACAAATGCTGACGTGTACCTTTATTTTTCGGTTGTCATTGTTGGGAGATCTGTCCTTTTACATTGTTTTGTTAACGCCAGTTTGTGAGTTTGGGGTTGGAAATTTTTGGTTGGTTGGGGGTTTGGTTTTTTTAATGAAAAAGAAATGACATCTCCAAGCATCATATCATCCAAGAACTTAAATCCCTTCCCTGTGGAAGGAAAAATTGCAGCTTATTTGACCATATGCCAGGAGAAAAAGGTTTTTTATATGCACATTTCCTCCCGTTTGCTTATTTGTTCTTTCCAACTGATCGTGGCACGACAGATGTTTGTGGCTGTTGGGGCTCCAGGTGTTTGCCAAGGTGGAATGGCCACCAGCTCCATTCAGGGGTGAGCAGCATCACAGGGGCTTTGGGAGGGAAAGATGGGAGGGTGGATGGGTTTTGTGAGGGAATGATGACTCCACAGCTGGCTGTCAGAGCCCTTTGGGAGTGTCTGGCTGCTGAGGAAGGTGTTGGATGGGTGCTTGGAGCACAGAAAGGCAGGGCAAGCCCAGTCCTCTCTGAGGAGCTCGAGGCACAGCATTTGGAGTGGGGTTGTGTTGTCTCCAGGTGGGATGGGTCCCTGCAGGTGCCAGGCTGTCCTGGTGGGCTCTGTGCCTTGGGGAGCCCATCCTTGCCTTGGATGATGCCCTCGGGGCTCTGGGCAGCTTCAGACTCAGCCCCTCACCTCAAGGAGAGCCCAGTGCAGCAAAAACCCAATCACAGCTCCCCAGAGGCAGAATGCTGTGGTTGAAGCTGAATTATCAGAGGGTTTATAAATAACTGAAATAAATCCTTTAGGTGCTGACCAGGTCTGTGGGATATGTGAATGCCACCAGGTGAGTGCAGGAGGTGCAGATGGCAGTCGGGTTGTGCTCCCTGCCCAGCACCACCTCCATCCTTTGAATCATCCCTGCCTCCCCTGCGTTCCACACGTGGCATTTCCCAGCCATCTCCTGGCCATGGTCTCAGGACTGGTGTTCACAAGCCCTTGTCTACCACTGCCATGTCATTCCTGGGCTGCTCTTGTTTTTGGCAGCAAGGAGTGCTGAAGACACGTTCACTGGGAGCTGCCTGGCTGTGTTTTCCAGGAGCTCAATCCAAGAGGAAGTGTGTCTGCTGTGGATGAAAATCCCAAGCTGTCTAGACCTCTGTGGCCAGACATCATCTCCCCAGCCTGCTTGTAAAATGTGAGGCCATTTATAAAATGCTTCTGGCATTTTCTACTGCCGGACCAGATCCAACAACAAAGCCCTTGTGAGTGGCATCAGAGCAGTTCCCACAAGTGAAAGTTTCTTTCTCTCCTGAGCCCTTGCCCTGCCCCTAGGTTTGGTGCTGCAGCAAGAGGGCTTTCACTGGAGGAACTGTCCCTCCAGCCCCTGTCCATCCAAAATCTGCAGTGCAGTGTTGTGTTTGTGTTTGCATGCAGCCCAGCCCTGGGTTTGCAGCCCTGGGCATTCCAGCAGTGACGGGAACATGACAGGAGCATGTGCTGGGTCCCAGGGCCCTCTCCCCACAGGGCATCCCCTGTGACAGCCCCAGCATTGCCCTGCGAGGCTGGAGGGTGGCACAGAGCAGTGTGGAGTGAGGGGCAGTGGGTATGGGGTGTGCAGGTGGTACCTGGATGGGTCACCTCTGCCCTACACCCAGCCTGGTTTAGCCTGTGTATCCAAAGGGATGCTTGAAATGCCTTTGCATCCAAAAAGCACTCGCTCCTCGTTAGGTGATGGGCTCAGCTTTGAAAGGACGTAGAAAAATCGCTGGAGTTGACTAAACCACAGGAGGTGTTGGCAGAGGACACACAGGGAATCCAGGAGCTCCTGGCACGGTGTGGGAGCAGTGGGGACCTCCCCTGGTGTGCCTCACCCACACTGTGCTCTGCAAGGAGCAGTTGTCAGCGTGTCCCAAAGGCGTGTGGAGCTGTGTGGTGGCAGTGCAGGGTGAGGGCAGTGTGGTGCTGTGCCAACTGTCCAGCCACAGCCAGCAGTGACCTCATGCCCCAGGGCTCTGCCAGCAGAGCTCTGCCCACAAAACTCACCAGCAGATTCCTGGGGGGCAGCCATGTGGAAGGAGCACATGGTGCCCCTCACTTGTCCTCCCCAGACAATTCCTGACTGTTCTCTGCCATCCCCTGCATTCCTGCAGAGTCTAAGGAGGAGCAATGCCCAGGCAGCATCCCTTCAGAGCCACCCAGGCCTTGGAAGGGCACTTCAGGTCTTCTTCATTTGGAGACATTTTGTCTCAATGCACTGAATCTCCTCGCTGGCTGCTTCAGACACTTCTACCTGCCAGACCCAGCCCACTGTGAAGGACAGGTCCCCGTGCCACGTCCCCCAGAGCCATGGCAGCCATCTACAGGACAGAGAAAGCACATCCTTGTCTCTTCTGACCAAAAATGACGTCGTGGTGGTGGTACTAAAAGTAACACCTTCCCATCTGTTTATACCAGACATGGCTGTGACATCTGTGTTTGGCTGTGTAGGACTAATGGAGAGCTGGACTAAAATAGACATGGTCCAGAAAACACTGCGGTTTTGTGCATCCCTCAGCTCTCCTGGGAGCACGAGGAACCGAGTTCCTGTCAAGTGCTTTGGTTGTAAACGCCTCTGGCACATGCTGCAGTGAGGGCAGAGGCACTGGAGTGACAATAACATATTTATTTCATGGGTCTCCAATGTGCTGCTACGAAATGGGAGTCTAATGGCAAACTCAGCGTGTTCCGAGGGGGAAAGGGGAAAAGGCACTTGCTAATATTGACACTGTGAAATGCTGTTGTGCATGTGCATGTGTGCATGTGTGGGTACTTAACAAAAATGATCACACGGAGATTTTCAGGCAGCTCATTGCAATTTTCACATTTCCCCTCTACCTTTCAAGCTACCTCCCAGCCCTTCCCTTCTCCATTTCCCATCTCATGCTGAGAGTCACCCTGTGGATGGCATTCGCTGGGAATGCTGAGCAGGCTGCAAGTTCTCAGTTGGTTGGACAGTGAAAAGTTCAAGTCTTGCAGAGCATCACAGGGCAGAGCAGAGGAAGCAAAGCATATGTGGATCGTAAAAAGTTGAAATATTTGTGGGCCATTTCCAGCTGAAAATTGTGAAATTTTGTGGGCCATTTCCACCTGTTGCCACCAGCCCTTTCCCTGGAATTACAGCCCAGGGGTGTGAAGGAGAAAGGAAAAACAAGCCTTTAAGATGCAGCACTGCCATGAGGAATCACTTGTCCTTCTGGCTGTGGGGACACAAAGCAGGGCACTGTGAGCTGCATGTCCCCTCCCTAAAGGATCTGCTCTCCTCCCCAGTAGAGCTTCAGAACTGTCTTTCATGAATTAGTGGAGATTTGTGCTTTTCAGCAGCTAAGGATCTCCTCCTCTCTATAGTGCCCTCACTGCTGAGCAGTCGCTTCCAAAGGCAGCAATCCACACTTGGGGCTGCCATGAGCTCCAGGGCAGCGTGGCTGCCCCAGGGTTTACCACTGCTGTTCCTCTAGTGCTCTGATCCCAGTGTGGACTGGGATCCACCCCATGG
The DNA here is from genome assembly GCA_036785705.1 of Acanthornis magna. Taxonomy (NCBI): domain Eukaryota; kingdom Metazoa; phylum Chordata; class Aves; order Passeriformes; family Acanthizidae; genus Acanthornis; species Acanthornis magna. The sequence goes on along the minus strand of JAWUZG010000174.1, from coordinate 729,478 downwards.
CTCCAGGGCAGGGGTACAGCTGGGGCAGCTCGTGGGCATCACACGAGCAGGGCAGGGCAGGAGGAGCTGGGTACACAGCAGAGCTTCATCCCTGGGAACTCTGCCTTGCAAGGTCAGCTACCCAGGGACTGTTGGCTCCTGTTATCCCTTTCCCAAACCAGGATCCTGCTCTCTTCACTGGCTGCCTGAGCAGAGCCACCTAGAGCAGCTCCCTCCTGGCCTGAGCTGAGGAGAGGGACCTCCATCAGTATTTCTGCACTACAGAGCTTTTCCCACACCCCCTGAAGCTGTTCTTGGAATTTGGGTTAAAGGAAAGGTTCTTTGCCAGGAATCATCACCCAGGCTGCAGATTAGCAGTGGCCTGTAGAGAAAACCTCTTGGAGGGTTTGAGCAGCTGAGGAAACTTCTTGTTATATTTTCCAGGCTGATTTATATGAATCCTGGAGTCAGGGCTTGAACTCTGCTGCATCGTTAACAGTTGTATTCTCTGATGATGCAATAAATCTGGGACTGCCTTGGATGTACAAATCCAGAGTACTGGAAGTGTCACTGCTGTCTGGTTTGGTTTAGTGGAGTTTATTGTTTTAATGTAAATCATCTTCCTTCCTGCATGTCTAACTTGAGGCTGATTTAATGTAGGTCTTTTTCCATCCACAAAAATTTTACATATTTGCAAGTTCTTCACATGCAGGATTTAGCTTTTTTTATCTGCAGTCACGTTTTGGCTTTTTTTTTTCTTTAAACTTGTTCAGGATGGCTTTGCTCCATGTAATTCTTTGCCCTTCCCAAAGACAGGACACAGCCTTGGCCTGTGTTTGCTTCCACATGTGTTCCAATCTTCCATAGCTCTCCTAGAAAACTCCCTGCACTCTACAAATATTTCCTGGAATTTACCTCCTTGCTGTCCCTCTGTTACTCCTGCCAACTCCACTGACAAATGTTATTTGCAGAAATTTGGGACTGGAAGCAAGAAGTCCTCTCTCCCCAGAAATCTTTTCCTTAATCTGCATTCCTGCTGTCTTACAACTGATTCAGCAGTATCTCAACCTTTATTTTTTTTCTTTTGAAATTCTGCAGGAAATTGCTCTGTGGACCTGAACTTTGCAGGAGTGCAGCAGCAGTCCCACTGTCTCTGTCTGACCCCACTGGGACATCCCAGTGCCCCCATTGCCATCCCTGCAAACAAACCACGAGACTCAACCTTGCGTGCCTCATTTTTTGTCAGGAACCCCGTTTTGTCTTCATGAAAAAAGGAACAACAAACACTTGGTTGATCCATTTCCAGCTCTTTCATTCTTCAGGAATTTTTCACTTGCCTCAGCTGTAGCTTCTTCTGCCTCTGAGGTCAGTGTGGAGCTCTCACACAGATGTTGTGCCATTTCCTTTGGTTATTCCAACTAAGTCCGGGAGGGAAGGATTAAACTTTGTCAAGTCTTTAAGAGCCAAACAGCTGTGTTAGGAAAAACTAATGGAAGGGTTCAAGAAAGAGTCCTGCCCATGGCAGGAGGTTGGAATGAGATGGTCTTTAAGGTTCCTTCCAACCCAAACCATCCTGGGATTCCATGAGGAGGGGGGGAAGCACATTGCTCTGCCTGAGGATGAAGCTGACAGTCAAATCCCCCTTTTCCCCAAATTGCCTTTGGTCTGCACTTCCAGCTCGCTGACTCCAGGCTGAGTGGGCTGAGTTGGGAGATGGAGGTTGATAAATTCACCACTCTGGGACAGATGGTGTGGCAAACCCACACCCTGGCTTGGCCTTTGCTGGTGGAGAATAAATGTGCAATCTCTGATTGCTATCAAATATTGGCATTCAGGAGCCTTCACACAAGGTCACGAGCCAGTGAATTTTTGATGTGCTGGCTCTGCAAATGCTGGCGATGCTTTTGTTCTCCTCCACTCAGAAGGGATGCACAGAAATTAAGAAATAAATATACAGAGAGGTGCAGCCAGATCAGGGCTTCTGGAACAGCCATAAGTCTGTGGGAGGGATAAAAGAAAAATAGATTTTGATTCTTGGTTCTGGCAGAGGTAAACCACAAGGATAAAAATTTCATGCCCTTATATCAGGAAAGATGTGAGAAAGGTGAGAAAGCAGCAGTCCACTATTTCTGTCAGTAACAGCTCGAAGGCAGGGGAAGCAGAATATTCCTTGGCACAAAGCACAGTAATTGGAGTGTGGAACTCATGGCTGGAACATGGATACCCAGAATTAGATGGATTGCTAGGAAAAGGAGGAATGACTTTAAGCTAAAGGAGGATAGGTTTAGATAGGATTTTAGGAAGAAATTCTTCCCTGTAAGAGTGGTGAGGCCCTGGCACAGGTGCCCAGAGCAGCTGTGGCTGCCCCTGGATCCCTGGCAGTGTCCAAGGCCAGGCTGGACAGGGCTTGGAGCAGCCTGGGATAGAGGAAGGTGTCCCTGTCATGGCAGGGGTGGAATGAGATGAGCTTGAAGGTCCTTCCAGCCCAAACCATTCTGTAATTCTGTGATTCAAAAGATGACTGGACAAACTTTTGAAAGAAGAATCCCCTTGACACAAAAATACCTCTTCCAGTTTTTCTGGGTCACGGATGCCCGGGAGCACAGGGTGGATAACAGGATTCCTGCAGAAATTCTTTTATACCGTTGTATTCTTGGGACTGACACATTCTATATCTCTTAAAAGCCCAAACACTCCATCAAGCATCATTGATTTTCCATTTTCACTCTTTCTGGGGAAGGATTTCAGTGTGGAGCCAGAGGGCTTCCCATGTCAGAGGAAACCACTTGCTTCCTCCTCCCAATTCCTTGTGCATCCCAAGGCATCCCTGGGGCTCTGAGCTGCAGTGGGACATCAGTGCCTCAATCGGCTGGAAAAGCACAAAAAGGGAGATTGGATGGGTGATCCATCATGTGTTGGATGTGGAAGCTCCCTGTGAAAGCATTCTTACCTCAAACCTTCATTCATGACCCAGAGAACCTCATGAATGCTGGGTATGAGAGATCCCTGTCCTTCCCCTCCTCTGCTCTGGGTAGTTTCTGACAGTGAGATTTGTCCCTCGGCATCGGCTAGCTCAGCCCTGTGACCTGCTGGTTGTTTGGGAATCTGACCAGGAGTCCAAATGGACCTGTCAGAGCTCCTCAAGGTTGAAAATGCAGGTGAGGGGACTGGGACCAGCTTCTAAAATGGGCAAGAAGCTGCTGATGCAATGGAGCAATTCAGGGCTGGGCTGGGGGAGCGCAAGGAGATCCCAGAGGGTTCCCAGAGCAGGCACTGAGTGTTGGGGGCTCCAGGACAAGATCCAGGCAGGGATTAAGTGCAAGATTCAGTTGTGAGTGCTGGAATTTTTTCTTTATGTCCTGGGGGCATCTTAGATCCAGAAATTAAAACCCTTCTGTTCCTTGGTCTGCCTTGATGGCAGAAGTGAAAAGCTGTTTGACATGGGCAGGGATTTGTGTCCCTCTGCAGAGCAGCCCAGAAATGTGGGAGAAGGGCCAGGTTGGAGCTGCAGGGTCCCTGACTGTGTATTGTTGTCCCCTGTGAGGGAAGGGATATGTTTTTGCTTCTTGCTTGGCCCAACCTGGGCTCCAGTCTCCAGGAGGGACTGCAAGGGACAAGACCAGTGTATTTCTAACTGATGGCTTTAAGAGCTCTCTGATGGTTCTTTTTCCCTCTGAAAATCCCAGATTCTGTGTCTCAGGTCCCAGGAGCACTGGGATCATAGGGAAATCCCAGCTTTCAATGAAGGACAGGCCAACCCTCCTGTGGGGCAGCCATGTTTCAGGGCTGTGGGTTCCATGTTGGCCACCCCAGCTCCCAGTGACCACTGTGTCATTCCCACCCTACCTGAGCACCTTCCAGTCTGTCCTAGAGCCCAGCCCAGGCTTTCCCCAGGACTGTGATGCAGAGAAGCGAAGTCCAGATTGCAGGAGTTCCCAAAATCCTGAGAGGTTCTGGAGTGAGGCCATGATCAAGGTCTGGTTATCAGGGTGTGGTTGGATCCCTCAGGTCTGTAGAAGCACTGACCATCCATCCTTCAAGCTCCAGAGTTTTCTTTTGAGCTGTTCAGCAGTGGAGAGAAGTGTGACAGCCCAGCTCCCCCTGTCCAGATCAGCCACGGGCAGAGGGACACACGAGTGTGGCCATCCCTGTCCCACCCAACAGTGAGATCTGAGCAGTGAAAGCCTGGTTTGAGCATGGGGGAAGGAAGGACTCCTTGGAGGGTGAGGGAGTTGGAGACCCTAAGCAGGAGCGGCAGTCTGTGGATGCCTTGACAAGGAGAGCAGTCCCTGGTGCCAGGCTGTGCCAGGTGTCCTCTGGGATCATCCAGGTTCCCCTGCCCCAGCCCTGGCTTCACTTCTCCCTTCTCCAGAATGGTCCTCCAAGACCCCACATCACAGCATATCCCTGACCATCCTGCTGGAGCTGGAGGGGAGAAATCAGGGATCAGGGATGGGGCTTGCATCTGCTTCTTTTGTGGATCCATAGCCCCTGCGTTGGGGGAGCTTTCTGTTGGGTGCCCTTCTCCATTGACTTCTCCATCTGCTTTCCAGCCTGTGACTTTTGCACCCTTTTCTTTGTCACTACTTGTCCTCCACCTTCAGCTCTCTGTCCCTGCATCGGTTCTTTGCCCTCTGTGCCCTCCCCAGTGTGGAAGGGTTGGATGGTTTGTTCAGGTTTGGGCCATCCCCATGGATTCCCTCCCTTGGAGCCGGCTCAGCACATCGCTGCAGCGAACCTGTGCTTAGCTACATCTCTTCCCTGGACAAGATTCCCCCTTTGCCTGCCTTTCCTCTCATCCCAGATCCTCCTGGATAATCAGAAAGTTGTATAAAAGCCGGTTCGGTGTGTCAGGATCCTTGGCCAATGTTCCCATGGGATAGTTGAGGGAAAAAGCTCCAACTCTGCCTCTGACCCAGAGGTGAATGAGCACATCCATCAGCCTGAGGACACAATTGCTATTCCCAGGTTTGCTTTGGAAAGGCTTTGCCAACCTTCTGTTGCTCCCTGCCGAGCTGCTTGGATTGGATGTGAACTCAGGCTACCCAGGGAGAGCTTTATGGCCCTGGTTTAAGTTGAGGGGTCTGGGGGTGTTCCAGCAGCTGAAACCAGAGCTGAGGTGTCGCAGTTCTTGGATAAATGAGGGATAAGTGAGCTGGATAAATGAGCCTGGTGCGTCCAAGCACATCCCCAATAAAGGCATGACCCCTCTCACTTCCCCAAGCCGTGGTCTGAGAGCCCCTGGGGTGCAGGACAGGTGAGTTTGGGAGCTCAGAGATCTCCGCTCAGGATGAGCCAGGCACAGGTATCCAAACCTCTGTCCTGTGCCATGGGCTTCAGAGGAACTGAAGAGCCACCACAGCTGTCCATGCTCCCATTCCAAAAGACTCCTTGCAGGGAAGATCTTTCCCTAGCTCAGACACTGAAACCCAAGAAGGTCCCAGAAGGAAGGGAGGGGTGACAGTGAGGTGGCAGGGGGAGGTGTGGCAGGAATTCTCTTGTCCATCAGGGCATTGATTCCTGTGATCTGCCCATGGGCTCCTCCCACGGACGTGTGACAGCATCCTCTGGAAATTGTCCTTCCCTGGAAGATTTGTGGAGGAGCTGCCGTGGCCCAGGGCAGGTTTGCAGGGGGAGGAGGCTTTGCCAGGCTCTGACCTTGTGGTCAGGCTCTGGAGAGAGGTGGAGAGTGGGAAATGGGGTGAGTCCTTCAGCCACCCAAAGACAAGGGGTCGAGTCAACACTGTGTCCTGTCCTCCCCTGCCACCAGTCCCAGAATCCACCAGGGTGCCCCCAGCCCAGGTTTCCTGCTCTTACCATGTGTTGGCTGTGACCCTGTGGACAACAGAACACTTTTCATGACAGTATTTGTATTTTTTTTTAATTGTGAATGGGGGGATCGTGTGCAGGTCCTTCGTACACAGGGATGTGTCTTCCATTCAGCCCAGGGCTTCCCTGGCTTCGTCAGATGTCTTTCGATGTTGCTGAGAAAAAATAAAGAAATAAATAAATCAGATGTATTTATAAAGGAAACAGAAACCTGCTGCTCCAATGCCTTTGTAGGAGTATTTTTAACAAAACATTTTTTCAAAATAAATGTGAATTGTAAAGTTTGAAGCATTTGCTTGTGGCTTTCCTTTCTAGGTGCTTAGGTGCTTTGTCCAACTTTCCCCCTTCCCAATAATCCTGCTTGTGTGTAAATATGAAGGTAGAGAAACAAGAGGGATATTGATTTCTTAAAAAGAGGAAAACATGCCCAGATCTTGTTTAGTGCCTGGTAAATGACTGCAAGATAAATGGATATCATTGTTACCCCGCTTAAACCATTTAGTCTGAATAATTAATTGACAAGGGTAGCAATAAATTATCCACTCTGTTTGTCACTAACTTGTTCTTTAGTTAAAAAGATGCTGCAAATTTATATGTGCACGTGTTTGAGTATTTTAACTTAGAACTTCAGTGATGATTGGCCTTTTCTTCATTATTCATGGAGGTATCAATGCCCAATGGTTTGACAAGCAATTGTAGAGAGGAGAAGGAAATTCAAGGCATTTCAGTGTCTAAGCAACTCCCCCCCAGCTTAAACCCATGTTGGGAGTAAATCACAGCTGTTTTCATGGGAATCTTGTTCCCTTGACAATCCTGTGTGTAAAAACTGGGAAAAAAAGGGAAAAAAGAAGGAAAATCACATATGTAAAGGATTATCGTAAATCAGTGAACAGATCAAGTCCTATGGAAATGAACTCAGTTTTATTTTAATTACTATCCACAAATTCTTCCCTGCAGTGATCTTTCAGCCCTAGAAGTTCCCCCCATCGAGAGGACGAAGTGTAGCTCAGATGATTGATATAAATAATGCAGTGAAGAGTCTGCACAGACCATTGGCTGTCATAATCCAACATTCAGCTGCAATAAAGAGTTCGACTCATAAGAAGAGAACATCAATAATTTAGTTCATAGTCACAGATCTGTGGTGTCTGGTTCTGTCACCCTCCTACTTCTTTTCCAAGGGAAAAAGGAATTGCTGTGTGGATTTGTCAGGAGAAACTTGGGTTTGATGTTTGTAACTGAGGTAAATATTTCTGCAGTCGTAAGACACTTCAGTACAGCTGGAGCTGGGGAGCAGGAGCTGGGTGTGCTCCTGGATCTTCGGGTCAGGGTCTGAGCCTTCCAGCTCAGGATCAGCCCACAGAGCCCTGAAATGTCAGTGGGAAGGATGGATGGACTGAAAACAGTGAGACCAGCAAGGCTTGTATTTGGCTCTGAACCGGCCCCCCTCCTTCTGGCACCACACAGCTGAGCAGGGCATGCATTTTTCCTTTCTCATGGGGTCCTGGAAAGACTCTGAAGGTGTCTGGGGAGGGAAGGAGCCTTATTTCCTGCAGGGACAGCTCTTAGCAAGAGCCCCCGGTGAGCAGCAAGGGTACAAATCACAAGAGCAGAAGGATTGAAAAAAAAGGGTCCCTGAGAGGGAGCATTTCTGACTCATAAGGAAGTGAGTGCAGCTGATCTTCAGCCACCCCACACTGACCCTGAGCCCACAGGCAGAACAGGCACAGAGGAGGGTCTAGGAAGGCAGCAAGGCAGTAACTGCCTCAAATTTAATTAAATTAATTAAAGCTCCCACCCTACTGGCCACTTCAGTTTACCTTCATCTGAGGTAAGACCTGACCTCTGTTGGAAACCTCTTGAGGAGATGATGGGGCCGGCTTCAGCTCCCAAGGACTTCTTTGGGCACACTGAAATCCTTTCCAAGTCAGCCCCATGTTCAGCAATGGTGACGCCCTGTTGGCCTGGGGCAGGCAGCTCCTCCCGGCTCTCCCATTGGACCATGAGCCTTCTCAGCTTCCCATTTCTCCTCCTCCCAGCCCTACGTGAGCCCTATATGACACCCTCTGCCCAGGTGTCTGCAATGTCCAGTGCTGGAGGCCCTGGGCGCCTTCTTCCCTCTGCACTGAGTGTAGAAAGAACCTTCAAACAATCCAGGGAGGCTCCTGAGCCCAGAACCATTTGACAAACCTGAGAGAGGTGACACTTTTCAAGATATTCTGGGAGGTGGAACACTTTTACTTGAAGCTGGTGATAAAAAAAGAGCAATGGGTCTTTCATTTAGCTACAGGTAAAATATATGGCAATACCTGGCACAGAGATCAAAGAGTGTTTGGACAAAGCTCTCAGGTACAGGGTGGGATTGTTGGGGTGCCCTGTGCAGGGTCAGCAGTTGGACTCCATGATCCCCGTGGGTCCCTTCCAACACTAAATATTCCATGATTCCCTGGTTCTGTGGCACTGGGGAGGGGATTTGCTGCTGCTCAAATGTGAAACTGGTCTTGCCAGGGCTGTTTCCACACTGCTTCCTGGCTCTCAGAGCAAACCATTAAAAAGGAATCTCAGCTGGATGGGTCTGATGTAAAAACATAAAACTTCCTAGGCTGTAAACTTTTCCTTTCCTGATGCAGGAAGGGAAGGTGACAGCACAGGGCTGTTCTGGCCCCTACCATCCATTGCCCCCCATTGCTTTGAAAGCCAGCTGGTGCCAACAGCAGCCCCAAATCCCACCTGACCCCCCCAGAGCTTCTCTGCTACCCCCAGGAAGTCACAGCAGTGAGTGCTGAGTAGTTGAGATTTCCCTCCCATCACACTGAAGTAAGTCAGGCAGAACTCAGTGGGAATCAGTGGAAAAACACTGAGGGGAAACTGCTGTGTAAACAGAATCTATCCTGGGAGTGTAGGGCTGCAATTTCCAGAAGTTATAGAGACCTAAAGAGTGAATTTGAAGGAGATCCAGCTCTAGGTCTCAGCAATCCCTGCTTGAGACCCACATGTGAGCTCAGACATCAAAGGGCTAAATCCTGATCCTCAAAACTGTGCAGTCTTTTTAGCACCTGCATTTCGGCCCCAGGAGAGCCTTGATTTGCTGACTTCAGCTCCACCCAGAATGAAGCCTGGTGGCCAGGGACCTATTGGTGGGGTCAGTTTTACCTTCCATAATCAAATCCACCCTGAGGGTCAGCCTTCAGCTCGGAATCATTTCCCTGTACCCCTGACCGAGTTCCTCTTCCCACTCGCTGAGCTCTGGTGCTGTGCTTGCTTTCATCAGCAATGAGCCCTTGGCATGTCATGATATTTGTGCTGAGACGTAGTTTGTGGAATCATGGAACAATCATGGAATAGAGAATCCCAGAATGGTTTGGGCTGGAAAGGAGCTTTAAAGCCCATCCCATCCCACCCCCTGCCCCATGCAGGGACACATTCCACCATCCCAGGCTGCTCCAAGCCCCATCCAAGCTGGCCTTGGGCACTTCCAGGGACCTAGGGGCAGCCCCCACCTCACTGGGCACCTCTCCCAGTGTTTTACCACCTCCACAGCTCCCTGGAAAAATCCAAAAATGCTCCTAATAGTTTTCCCAGGCCCCCCGTGCCACAGCTGCTGTGGTTGATGCTCTCTGTGATATCAGTTCCTATCAGTTCAAGGTTTTCACAGCCTCGTTCAGGGTCGTCTGTGCAAAAGGAAGGGTGGGAGGTTAGTTCCATGCTGGAACTGCTGGCTCTGAAGTTACACCAATATCTGCATTTCTGGGTAGCAGAAACGATTTCTCCCTTGCTGGCAGATGCATCATCCTGACTGAATATTTTATGTTTGCTTACCCATTTCACTCCTGTGGGTTTGTATGGAATATTTCTCTCTGATTTCATGTCAGCGTTCCTTTAATTTACTGCTGAAAGTAACGACTCCTGTGTTGTTTGGCCGATAAATATCCTTTCTGGTGTGTTTGTGTCTTACACTGCCTTAGACCCTGCATGAAATTTTAATTTCTCTTTGCTTAGCTCTGGGTTTGCTTTCTCCCTCGGCACAATGCGGTGAAGTCTTTGTAGCTCTGATCGTTCACAGAGCATTGATGTCGACTTCCCATGCAATTTCCTGCTTGTTTGTGTGCCTCTGCCTGGTTTTTTTCCTTATCTGGTGCTAGTCAGAGCTGTAAAAAAAAAAAGTCTGCCTTTTTGGAATGTGCTGGTGTCATAAATATATAAAATCTGATATTTTGAGGCACTGCTTCTATTGTGCTTTCTTTCCTTGGCTTTTTCTGGTCTGCAGACTCCTGTATAATAGTTGATTTTCCAATGATTATTAGATACAAGGCGTTTTTCTTAAGGCGTTTTATCCATTGTCTGCACCGTTCCTTTTTTGCATATTTATCTCCCCTCTTGTATGTTTTCTTGTCTGCTTTTCACAGTTTTGAAATGTTTTTTTTCTGCATGGAATCCCAGAATGGTTTGGATTAGAAGGGACCTTAAAGTTCATCCCATTCCACCCCTGCCATGGCAGGGACACCTTCCACTGTCCCAGGCTGCTCCAAACCCCAATGTCCAGCCTGGCCTGGGACACATCCAGGGATCCAGGGGCAGCCACAGCTGCTCTGGGCACCTGTGCCAGGGCCTGCCCACCCTCCCAGCCAGGAATTCCTTCCTAACATCCAATATTTTCATGTTTTCTCCATTTCACTCTGGGTCTGCTCCTCTGGTTTATCTTGCCCTTGCCAACCTCAGTCATCCCTCTGCCACCAAAGAAGTCAGTGAGAGCCTCGGTTCTTCTCATCAAGGCCTTGGTTGTTCTCATCAACACTTTTTTATCCTTTATTCATTGCTTTCAGGGCATTTTGCAACCAAACCAAATTCAAGGAGCATCTTGGCTCATCGTTGGGCCGGTTCCACGCAGAGCACACCCTTTTCCTGGTGGTTTTGCTCAGGGAGAGAGCAAATCCACATGAATTCCCTACACCCTCCAGCAGCTTTAGGAACTGTAACTCCTTTTCAATGCACTTTTAGTGGCAGAACACGATGAAAATGTTCTACCCTTCTTGTCTTCCCAGGCACATTTGCAAGGGAATCTGCAATTTCCATATGTTGAATATGAATTCCCATATGCTCTCAGGCATCCCAGTACTGTGAGACACCCTGGACTGGGAATGGGGAAAAGGACTGAGCTGCTGCTACACCCCGAGGACTGATCCTCCATCCAGGACGCTCAGCCAAAGGCTGCCTCAGTGTGTTTCTGGTGGGATAGCAAAAGGACCGTGGAAATGAAAAATATGTCTTGCCAGCCAAAAGTTCTTGGCCTCTTAGAGTGACAGACAAGCAGAAGAAGCCCTGAGGGAAAAACCATCCCTTTTCCACCTCATCCTGTTGTTCAGATGTTGCCTGAATCAAAACACAAAACTGGCAACAGTGTAAGTAACAAAGTGGTAAGATAAAAGCAACTCTTTAATGAAAGCCTTTCAGGATTACTACAATTTTTATGAGGTCAATTAATTCGTGTATCTAGCAGGAATATCCAATGGGAGATCAGTTACCCCAGTAACCCACCCCTGGAGTTGGTCCAGGGACTTCTTTGCCCCATTTCTTCTTGTGTCTCTTAAGTTCTGATGGGAAAAAGAATGTCCTTGTCAGAAATTCTTGTCTTAAGGATAAAACTATGCAAAATTTCAAGAATGTGTTAGTAAGGGTTAGCTAAACTGTAAGAGAGGGCAGGAGAAGTACTAGAAACTATAAAACTATGGATTAAAAAATCTACAAGGCTATGAATATATGAAAAATATATAAAAAACTAAAAATATCTTTAGGCATCAGAGAGCTCAGTGGGGACGGTGGAAGGAGCCTCAGGTCCAACCCTCCCTCCCAGCAGGACTGGCCCAGCAGAGACTGAGGCAGCCATGGCTTTGTGAGTCCGGGAGCCCAAATGGGGACATCGCCTGCCCTGGGGCTGCAGACCCCTCAGAAGTGACCTTATCCCAACTCCAAACAGAGCCACTGAGGCTTCTGCTCCCTTTGGCACTGGCCTTCAAAAGGAGATAAATATCTTTCTTTAGAGGGACTCAAATGAAGAATTGTGGTGCTCTATCAACTCTCTGCCTTTCACACTTTCACTGATTATTAGCACTGAATTTGGACCTTTTTCCTTGAGTTTTTATTTTTGAATTCCTAGCCAAGCTGTTTCACAGTTCTGACAATTATTAATTTTATTTTCTGTTGTCTCAAACTTCTTTTTGTCATTTTAATTTGTTATTTTAATAAGAATTTCAACAGTGTTGGTTTGCATTCTGCTTTTTTCTTCCTTTGTGCCATATTTTGTTTAACATTTTAATATCTAAATAATATTCTTTTTTGTGATGTTAATGGAAAAATTCATCAAAGTATGAAATGCAGCTCAACTTAAGTGAAGATCCAGCCTCACTACAAACACAGCAAAATCAAACCACAGCTCTTTGGATTTGTTGATAAAAATCAATTAAAAGTGTATTTCAGGTCAATCTAATATATATAAACTGCCAGGATGAGATAACATAGATAATAGGATGTTGTGGATCTCAATTAATCAGATCAGGCCACATATATGAAAGTGTCACATTTACGCTGGTTAGTACATTATTCATGAGAATTTATGGAGCTGGGAATGCTCTCAATAGGAAGATTTGCAGAGAGGGAAATAAATGCAGTGTCAGTGGTCGTGCAGTGGAAAGGGAATAATCAATTGTTCATTTACCAAACCAAGGGGAGAGGGCAGGATGCTTAAATAAAAATTAAATCTTTTTTATTTTTTTTGGCCGTGTTTTGTTGTTTAGTTAAATAAAATTATAAAATAAAACCACACACACTATCCATGAGGAATTTATTGAGGCTGAAAATTACCCTTTCTGGTTCCACAAATTCATGTATTCCGTGAATAAAAGTGGAATAAAATAAAGATTCTAACTGTCATTTCTTCTACTTTTTTTCTAAAAGTAAATGTTTTACAGATGTTATTCTGAACCAAAGGTAAGATCATTTCATGCGAAAATGTCACAAGTCACTGGTCTGGCTGGTCAGGCAGATGATTCTCTGTGCAATGGGTGGACTTCAAAAAAATCCCCTTTTTTCTGGTTGAAAAGATTTGCCACACAACACGATTTTTTCGCTAACCTCCATCCTTCCTGAACTCTTCCTTTTTCCTTTGCAAATGTGTTATTAGCAGCAAATTTGGACACATGCAGATGTGTGTGTGCTGGGGGGGTGTCAATAATTGCATTTTCTGAGTGCAAGCAGCCCCCAGCAATGCACACCCAGCGCACAGCTCTGGGCCACTGTCGGGGGGAAACAAAGGATGAAATTGCTATTAGGAAAAAAAAGCAATGGGAATTTATAGAGAATAAATAATGTCATAAATCCAGGGAAGGGGTAGGAAATTGCAGTGGATTATTACAAAGAAAACATGCTCCGAACCCTGGCAACAGCCAGCGAGTCTCAGTGAGCTGTGGCATGACAATAAATCCACATGGACAGCACAGCCTGGTGGAGTGAAAATGGCAGGAGGGACTAAATATGGGAAAGCCTTTTGTTCATATTAAAATCTCTTAAATCATATTAAAATTTTTATATATATTTACTGGGGAGGGGAAGAAAGAGGAGGAAGATTAAACAATAACTAATTTCACTGGAAAGATGTAAACTTCATTTTTTCACTGGTACATGGAAAGACAGTTTGTGTTTGCACTTCATTTTCAATAAACAAAAGATGTCTAAAGTACCTGAAGATAGGAAATAATTATTTGTGTACATTTCTGGGATTTTTTCTCCTGTCTTGATGTCTGGAGAAGATGCTGCTCTGACTTTATTTCTTCCCTCATTTAAATTCTGCCACTTTTCACGACATAAAAAAGGTGTCTCATTCTGTACCACTCAGAAGGAAAGTGGTTTCCCCACTTGGAAATCTCCTGCTCAATTGTTTTGCCACTCTCAATCAAATATAGTACTTCAAGGTGTCTTGCTCTTTATATCATACCACAATATTAAGTTTATTCAAAGCTCTGCATCCCTTTTCCTGTGCCTTGTGCTGTACATCCCTATCCAAGTACAGCATCTCCATTTTAGCGCTTTGCTTGTTGAATATCTACCAAATAATTCTTAAATAATTTCGTTTTCCACACTGAGCCTCAGCTTTCTTTCCGCTGCATTTGTGTCCTTTTATATTTCCCTTTTTTCCATTGCCTGTCTGTATTATGGTGCTGTGAGTGGGCATCCCAGGCTGATTCCATGAATGTGCTGGTGGCCCCTCTCCCACAGCAGATCCTTGTCAGAACTGCTTGGTCTGGAATGACACAAAGCCCAGGGTAAAGCAGGGTTTTAATGACCCCACACGATTTCTGATCACATCCTCAAGCCAGCACATTGATACTCCCACAGGAAGCAGTGCCTGGAGCTGTTACCTGCCCTTTTTACAGACACTCTCCCTCTGAAAGCCGTGGAGGTGGTTGACTCCCAAAGAGTGGAATATTCACGCCTTGTGGGTAAGATTTCCATGTTGTCTTTTATATTCCCCATCCAGAGAGATTTTGACAAGAGTTGGGTCTGACAACAGGGCAGCACCGTGGGGCTCTCTCCAACTGGGACAGTTTCTGTCCTCTCTTCCCTCTCCCCCTTTATTCCCACACAGATTCATAGGAGGGAAGAGAAGTACAAAGAGCAAATGCGCATCTTCACCAGTGAGAGTCAGAGCTGTGGCTGGCAGTGAGTACATGGAGGCAGTGAAGGGGTCCCTCACCAAACGGTCCAAGCAGTGCTACAAATTGGGGGGTGCAGCAATTTCAGCTTCCTCCAAGTTCCATGTGACAGTGATTTATCCACCTTAATAAAAGGATGTGTGTTTGAAAGGAATAGAAGAGCCTCTCTAGGGATTGAAGACTAGGAAACTTTTAGTTGTCTTCAATTTAACATCTCCCACAGTCTGTTTTTGACTTGAGGCTGTCAGGGTCATCTCATCCTTAGTGCAAGACCAGTCCATAGCTGACATCCTCCTGTGCGTCCCTCAGCCTAGCTGGTGCTGTGTCTGTGACTGGAATCTCTGCCCTGCCGGGGTGTCTGTGATGTCAGATCACAGAGTGGAAGGGACCTTAAAGATCATCATTCCCATTCCATCCATGGCCTTGTGGGCTGCAGTTTCATCTGAGAGTCTCCAGAGTCTCCCACCACAGATAACTTTGGGCCTGTGTAGCTTGAGCTTCTTAGCACGTGTTGTGGGTCATCCCTGACAGAATTCCTGAGACGGCAGTGGAAGTGCCCCTGAGAATTCTCTTTGCACAGGTATTGGCAGCAGCGGCTGCTCGGCACCCTGGGTGCCAAAGTTATCTGTGGTGAGAGACTCTGGAGACTCTGAGACAAAACCGCTGCCCACAAGGCCATGGATGAAACAGGAATGAAGATCTTTAAGGTCCCTTCCACTCTGTGGTCCGACATCACAGACACTCCAGCAGGGCAGAGATTCCAGTCACAGACACAGCACCAGCTAGGCTGAGGGACGCACAGGAGGATGTCAGCTATGGACTGGTCTTGCACTAAGGATGTGATGACCCTGACAGCCTCAAGTCAAAAACAAACGGTGGGAGATGTTAAATCGAAGAGAATGAAAGGCTCCCTAGTCTTGAATCCCTAGAGAGGTTTGGGGTTCCTCCAAACCAATTCCTCCCAGGATGCTTTTTCCATCAGCCCCTGCCTTACACAGAGTACACACCCGCTGCTCTTTACAAAGGGTAGGAAAACCCAATGTTTGGTGATTCCAGTGGATTTTTCCACCCAACTTGTGTTGGGAAAAACATTTCAGGAAAATAAAACCACAACAAATCAAGGTCACAGGAGAGCTCGCCAATTCAAACTGCTCAGTGGCCTGGATTTATGATTTTTTCTCTTTTCCAATTAACTTCACCTTCCCTAAGTGGGGATTTCACACCCCTCGTGTTAAGTAAATTGGTGTCTGGATTTTTATGAGCTTTGGCAGGAAAAAGTAGCCAGTGAACCAAGAAAAATCCCAAGCTTTTGGATGGGGGCACCCAGGATTTCAGGCTCACATCTGAACCAAAGGAATGTTTGTGAGACGCCCTTTGATGAGTAAAGACAATCATTTTGATGCAATTTATAATTAAATATTGTTGTGTATCTCCGTTCTTCCAGAACTTCCCCCTGCCACCGGAGTTTCATGGGGGTTATTTATGCATCGGTGATATATTCTGAATGCCTCACTAACATTGACGGATATTACACTTGATGTTTTTCCTTATGTCCCTTTGGTGGTGCAAATGTGAGAAAGGGCAATGAACTTTCGATGACTCTCTTGTAAAAAAAAAAAAGATTTTTTCCATCGGGTTCAAAAGTTCAGCGCGTCAAGAGAAATCATCTTCTTGGCGCCATTGCGCGAGGGGCGGGCGAATTTTGGGGAGGTTTTTATCTTACAGTGAGCGATAATTATTCTGGGGTGCAAGTTTGATAATTGTCACCATCATTGGCTTTCACACGACCATGTCGATAAATTATTTGTTGTGTTTTTATTGCCATCCGTGATCTGCAGGATCACTCGCCATGCTCCGAGTTGCTTGCGTTGAAGGACAAAGAGCTCTTGGCGCGCGCCATTCATTGCGGTAAGAGCGCCTCGGGGTCCCTCAGTCTGCGCTTTGCTGAGGTTGGTAGAGTTGAAAAAACAAGGTCTTTGCCTTGACGGCAGCGGGCATGGTGGGGAGGAAGCATGGAGAAAGAGCACAGCGAAAAATCCCAACGATTCCATCCTGCTCCACAAATTCTTGCTGATCTCAGGGCTTGGGCCTTTCAAAAGGCAGCATTTCCTCAGAGCACGCTCATTGGGAGGAACTGGAGAGCAATTACATCTAAAAATAAATGTGTTGGCAGGAAAAGTCCGTTCTGGAAAAGGGCCATCATTTTGGGTGGCCAAAAAAACCCCAACCAACTTCCGTGCACGGGGAAAAAAAATACCAACAGGAAACCCAAATGCCAACTTCAGTGTAGTTAATAGGATCAGCTTTTTATAGAAGGTGGCTTCTCTGGACCATGGGCCATGGTCTTAAAAAGAATCCTGGATTGCCAGAATGGTTTGGGTTGGAAAGGGACCGTAAAGCCCATCTTATTCCAATCCCCTGCCATGGGCAGGGACACCTTCCACTATCCCAGGGTGCTCCAAGCCCCATTCAGCCTGGCCTTGGACATGTCCAGGGATGGAGCAATCCCCATCACACTGCTCTTGGACACTTCCAGGAATGGGACAATCCCCATCAAGCTGCTCAAATTTGGGCAGAGAACCCCTGATGGTCACTTTTGATCATCATCCAGACCCATTATGAGACCTCAGCAACAAACCTGAGGCTCTTCCCCAGCCAGTGGCATTTTCTCCATGAACCAGCCCATGTTCAGGGTGCAGCAGGGTGGTTTTGCCCAGTGATGTCTGTCAGGGAAACGTTGCCCCATTACACAGTGCCAGTTGGACAAGGGGATGTGGAGATCAGTGCTGGGACAGAGCTGTTCTTCCCACTCCATCCCATTCTCCTCCTGACTGATCCTGGCTTTGAGACCCCTGCCACTGGCTCTTTATGAGTCCTAACAAAAATGGCTGCAGCAGGATTGTTTGTGACAGGAGCATTCTGGAAAGCCTTTGGCAGCAATTTCATTGTCCTGTGTGCACAACAGCTCTGGAGCCACTTGGCTCAAATAAAACATGCAGCTGATGCCACATCTGAGGACCCTCAAAGCCTTGAAGTAACTGGCAGAGACAGCCATCTGCCCCAGCACGAGGGGCTGAGAGTGAGGCTCATCCCACACCACCACAGACATGTTTGCAGGCACACAGATTTATTTTAAAGAGAAAGGTAAAGTCAGATGCACTTGAGCAGCCTTCTCCACTTGCTCAGCTCTGTCCATGCACGGTGACATCCCAGAGTCTGCGTTAGCCCAACTCCCTTGTCTGACAGTGCTGGATTCTCTCAGTCTGGCTGAAAAGTCACAGGTCCTGCTGGAGGGAGCTGTGGATGTCAGGTGGGATGTCTGCCAAGAACTTGATCTCATGGCAGATGAGACAAATCATGGCCAGAGGAACACCAGAGGATTGTGCCCAGCAGGTAAAGGGAAAGTAATTTCCTCTCTGTTCAGGGCTGGGGAGGACAAATGGGACTTTTTGTTGCCAGTTTGGGGGACTCTCTCCTGCTTCCAGAGGGATACAAAGAAAAAGGAGGGAGGTCAGAGGGTGATGAAAAGGGTCAGACCGAGGTTGCAGGCCCACAGGCAGGCGCAGAGTTGGGTTGGGTTGGGTTGGGTTGGGTTGGGTTGGGTTGGGTTGGGGTGGGTTGGGTTAACCAGGGGGACACCAAGGAGCAGCTGCAGTGACCCCGAGGCAGTCACAAAGGGGACGGAGCCCAGGTCTCAGTGGTGCTGAACAACAAAACAAGGGGCAGTAAGCAAACACTGCTCATTAAGTGGTTCACTTCAGACATCAGCAGAAGGGCAGCTCATTCCACTGCACTGCAGATGGGGTCTCACCCCCTGATAGGCAAAATCTTTTATCATCAAAATCTTCCTTTGGCTACTCATAGATCTGGTATGACAAAGCCTTGTCCTGCCACTCCCTTCCAAAACTTTCACTCCCATTCTGATCCCCTCTTTCTCCCTGAAAACTCCAGAATGCCACATTTGTGCCCAATTTACCATTCTATCCATCTTCTCTTTTGTACTTCACTTTTTAACTTCCCCAACGCAATCCTATGCAAATACCCAGGCCCTGTATTTCTAACTCGGCTATCTCTGCAGTCTGTGACACATTTTTCAATCAGATCTTTAACACACCAGCAGTATCCTCCAGACCCAGAAGAATGTGCCCTGGCCACTGCACTGGAAATAGGGATTTCTGTTGGGATCTTTGTAGTATCATTGACATGTCACAGGAGTTCTGACTGGGAACTCAGCAGCTTCCTTGAGCTGATCTAAATCATTCTCCCTCCGTGAGTGTTCTTGACTGCATGGGAAGAGGCTGTGCTGTTCCTTAGAGATAACACATTCCTTAATTTCTGCTTCCAGGTCATAATAGCTGCAAAGAAACCCTCCTTCAGTGACAGCAGCAGGGATGTTGTGTGGGCAACACCTCAGTTCTGTCAGCTCGTCAGGAACATCTTTACAGCTAGGCGGACCCAGATTTTCTCCATGACAAAGGGTGGCTCCTGCACCTTCTCTGTGTTTGTTCTCCTTGTGATATGTCTCAGATGGCCTTCCCAGCCCTTTCTGAGCTTGAGGGGTTGCACTTAGATCTGGCACATGTAAGGCCCAGCATGGGATTGAGTGTGACTCCTCAGGGGTCTTCATGGCTCCCTTTGTTGGAAACAATATCACATTTTAACTTTTTTTCTCTCTTCTTAGGCTTGACTTGACTTTGCTTTGGGGAAGGGAATTTTCTTTAGTTTATTTAGGAGATACAGCATCACTCTAAGGAGATGGGCTTAGCATACCAACAGACTGGAGCAGCCCAAAGATACCCAGAGAGATAAAAACCGTCAACGGAACATTGATGGAACATCGGTGGCCATCTACAAACATCCACCCCAGAGCTGCCTCTCACAGAGTTGAAGACATCTTGTCCAGAAAGGATGGATAAGAAAATTGAATGACGAAGATCTAATTTACATCGGAGGTGAGGGGATTTGGATCCAATGGGAAACTGAATATTGAGGGTTGCTCAACTCTGGACCAAAGGACTTTGAAACAATACATCCCTATGGGTTTTTACTGTAGAAAAACTGGGGGGAAATCAGGTAAAGGCATGTGTTTTTGGAATACTTTCCTTGGCACATCCTGGCCAATAAATAAAGTAATGTCTGATTCTCTATCACTTCAAATATAGCGCTAGAGGGTTTTTTTTATTTCTCCCGAATTTCGGTGACACCTTGATATGAATCTTTTTGCAACAATGTTCAGTGGATACCAGCAATACTTACTGGTATCCAAAAGTTTTAGGAGAAAAAGCGGTTTGGTTGAACGTTGCTTCTGTGTTTCCTGGTGTTGCATCTCTTGGAGAAGAGCCGGAATATTTGACTTCCACAGTGACTCTCCCTCCTTAAGTTGGTGTTACTCCTTCCTTGACTCCATCGAGGGATGAGGCATCCTGAGACAGAGTTCAGGACAGCCCAAACATGTGGGGTTAACAGGACTGTCCTTGCCACAGCTGGCCATGAAAACACAGATTGAGTGGATGTTTAGGAGTGACTTTGGGGCACATGCGCCCCATTGGACTCCTCCTCCTCCTGGTTTGACCTGGGCAGAAGAATCCCACAATCCTATCATAGAATCATAAAATGGTTTGAGTTGGAAGAGACCTTAAAGGTCATTCTTATCTGGCAGAGACATCCCTCCCACCTGCACCATGCCAGGTGAGACAGCTCCTGTCCTCAAATCCTCACACCCCTCTGGGAGAACCCTGTGTCCCAGTTCTTTGCAGTGTAAGAAAAACTTGATCTTTTCCATCACACCACCAGGCAAACCACTCATCTAGAGCTGTATGAAAAATTTAGATGGGAAGTGAAGAAATCTTTAGAATCAGGAGACAATATTTCTTTGGGACATTCTGTTTTATGGTTGAGGAAGACATTTCAGGAGTCTATCAACAAGTGGTGTGTGGAGACAGCTGTCTGTTTGCATCCTTGGCACATTTGGGAAAGTTTTTCCTGGGAGATAGGTTCAGCTGCTGGTGGTACCGCACTGGCTCAGCAGAGCAGCAGATTGCCTCTGTTTGAAAAGTGGGAAAGTCACTCCCAACACTTGCTGAGACATTTGCAAAATGATTGTGCTCATCTTCATAAACTGAGTTTTGAAGGGTTTTTGGCTGGCATGAGCCAGTTGCAGGGAATGTGAGTGCCAATGAGGGAGACTGAGTTTAAATTTATGAGCAGCAGAGTGATTGGGCCAAAAAAAACCCCAAAAAACCAACCCAAAAGATTTTGAGGACTGCGTTTCAGAGCAACTTTTGTTGATTGCTGTTCAGGGGCCAGCTTTGTCCCTGGTCATTTTTTTTCTTCTTGGTTAGTGCTCCGTGACTGATGAGGATCTCAGTAAAACACAAATTGATTTGCTTGGCTTTCATGGTCACCTCTGGACTGTAATTACTCAGGCAGGAAAAATTAATTAGTCCAGTGTGGGCCGACTGCTTCTCTCCAAGCGCTGCTGAATCTTAATTGGAGAACTCCTGAGAAAGGTGCTGATTCACACCATGGCACGATGGGGTGAGGATTTTTCCAGGGACAGAGGGTGGAGGGGTGAAGGGAGCTGAAGGTCAAGAGGAGATCTGTTGTCTGTTCCAGCATCAGCAGCTGGCCTTTCTTTCCTCTCCTCAGCTGTGATAATGAGCCTGTTAAAGTCGATTTGCCTCTTTCAAACAACAGCTGAAACAAGACTGTGGATTTGGTCATGAAATATCTGCACGGATCTTTTTGGAGAATGCAAAGCTCGCTAGGAAAAAAACCAGGACAATTGGTGGGAGTTTATCTCTGTCACACAGCAGTGATTAATCTCTTACCATTTCCCATGATGCCTTTTGTGAGGATGGTGTAGCACTGACATCCCTAGAATTACAGAAACCAAGAATGGTTTGGGTTGAAAAGGACCTTAAAGCCCATCCCATCCCACCCCCTGCCATGGGCAGGGACACCTTCCACTGTCCCAGGGTGATCCAAGCCCTGTCCAGCCTGGCCTGGGACACATCCAGGGATCCAGGGGCAGCCACAGCTTCTCTGGAAACCTGTGCCAGGCCTCCCCACCCTCACAGAGAAGAATTCCTTCCCAACCTCCCATCTAAATCTGCCCTTCATCAGCTTAAAGCCCCTTGAATGGCTTTTGAGTCACACTTGGCTGTGGCTGGGACTGTGCAGACATGAGCTGCTGGCACAAATTCCCAATGGTTCATGATGTGGTCAGGGCAATGGGAAAGGCTTTGCTGTCGCTGAATTATTTTCATTTTAGCATCTGTCTGCTCCTCTCTGTTCCACAATTATTCAGTGCAACCTGATGCAGCAAAACCTGATGCCTTTAGCTGTGCACTGAAAGAAATACTGAAGGTGCTGGTTTGGAGGATCAAACAGTGAAACATTGCTCAGCCCTCACTTGAAAACTGGCGTGGGTGACTGCCTGAGAAAAAGATGGGGAAATTAAATTCAGCAAAGACCATTTCCCAGACAGTTTTCAGCGATTACTGCAGCTTGGCTGTGGGCTTGCTTCACTTCCCTGGTGCTCCTACCCAACAGCAAACATCAGCACAGTGAGAGCCAACGGGATTTTCTCATAGCAGATCAGCCCTGCTCACAGATTTGCTAATTAAATGAAATCTTGTTAGCAAAAAATCCTTTACTGAGCTCTAAATGTTTCCATTTTGGGTTTTTTTTAGGAGGATCTGAGGCTGGCTGCACTAAATCTCCAGCGAGGACGTGGTGCACCTCTGCCTGGGTTCATGAGCATGGCACAGAGCCTGGCATGTTGCTCATTAGCGCAGCAGACACCTACATCACCTTTATTGCTCCTGTTCACTCAGAAATTTATTGTCTCAGAAGCACAGTTTTATTGAGAAAAGATAGAAATCCTGTTTTTCTGGCCAGTTCTGCATCTAATTTACTGCTCTTGGGCTGACTGCTCAGGCTGCAGTAGGTAACAGGGCTTGTGTCCCTCTACATTAAAGTAATTACCACGTGGGAGGAGGGGGTCACTCCTGGCTTGTCATTCACAACATTTCTGAACTTTCAATTGTAATAATTTTAATCTGGAGACCAAATCTCCCCCTGGCTGCCCATTTGCAGTTCAAATCTCCCACCACAGCCTTACATTTTCCAAATGAGAATTTATCTTCAGCTAACCAGTATCACCATATCTTCTTCCTCTGCCTACTCCTTTTGAAGGTGGGAAAAAAAAGCTTAAAATTCAGCAAAGCCATGAGAATATGGAAAAAGGCCCTGAGAAACATAGTATGGTTTGATACACACCAATTCAGCATGCTGTTCTGCCCAGGTAGGGATAAATATTTCAGAAAATATTGGGCAGGAAAAATGAAACATGGTGACAATACCACACGAGCTACCTGGGAAGCAGTAACAGGTTGTAAGGTGAGCACGAACACATTGCTGCTGGAAGAGAAGATGGGAAAAAATGCATTTATATATCATAGAATCATGGAATCACAGAATCCCAACAGTGGTTTGAGTTGGAAGAAAACTTAAGATACATCCCATTCCACCCCCTGCCATGGGCAGGGACACCTTCCACTATCCCAGGGTGCTCCAAGCCCTGTCCAGCCTGGCCTTGGACACTCCCAGGGATCCAGGGGCAGCCACAGCTGCTCTGGGTAAGTATCTCCTTGCTTTTCTGTCAGGATGTGCAGTGGCCGTTGTGTGGTGCTCGGAAGGGATCACAGTGGGAATGATATTGCCAGTTTAGAGAGCTGGGGAAGAGGCAGACCAGTTGGATAGGGAACTAGGAGGAGAAAAAAGGGATTTGAGATGTTTATCCAGAGGAAGAGCTGATTTGCACAAATAGCCTTGTTTTCCAAACCCATTATGGATAGGACAGAAATGACTCAGTTTCATTTGCATAACAGGATTTAGGTCAGAGTCAGCAGGGAGATTGTGGAATATTCTGATGTAGAGATTAGATGAATATTTATCGGGGAGATTAATGTGCAGAGCTGGAGCAACAGGCTACAGAGCCCCACAAATTCCTGCTCTCTGATTCTGGGCCTCACCGATCCCTCCTAGGCTGGAACAGGAGCCCTGGGGTGGCCTGGGCTCGGTTGCTCCCACTGATGTATTGGTTTGGCTTTGCCTTTGGCAATGACCTTCAGCTTCATCCCTGAGCAAAGTCTGTCAGTCCTACAAGACAATTTTCCAGGCAAGTTGGAGTTACTTGGGCATCACCCACATACTAAAACTCTCCTCTTGTGGAGGGGGGTTCACCCATATTTCATCTGACAGAGATGGGCCCCTTTTCTGTCTTATAATGATCCAGCTAGGTCACCAGATTGACCTCAGTTCTGCTCTGGCTCCATTGTTTGAGTGCCTGAAATTTTTATATGAAAAGGGCTTTTCATTCCAAATCATTTGTGCAGAATGAAATTATTTCTTGAAGAAAAATTCATTATAATTTAAACGCTCTGCTTTTCACAAACTTACTGGTATCTAAAATTGATATTTTAATCAAAGCATTACTAAACATCTATCAAACTAATTTAAATAATTACTGCTTTGCTGTCTTTACAGTAGACACAATTTTCTGTAAGCAAATGCAAATGAGCAAAGAGTGAATATTTCAAAAATGGTTTTATTAGCTTTAGAAGAAATCTTCCTTAAAATCTGATAGATTGTGTAGAACAAGGAGCATATGTTGGATCCAGTTAATGGAAAGCATTTCATAATCTTGATAAAGAGTAATTTTCCCATTTTTGCCAGTTTCCTTCTATCTAAAGCATTTTTTACATTAAGAACTTGATAATGGCTTAACCACCTTGTACCTCTTTCTAGTAGATAAAATGCCTCTCTATTATTGTGAGCATTTTCACTCAAACATTTGCTCCTGCTTCGTGACACCAAATGCAACTCAAGAGGAGAAAGCATTTTCTCCAGGTTGACAGGTTGAGCAGAGCATCTCCTGTAGTGGTTTTACAGCAATAGTGAATTATAAAACCTTCAGAAAATGCTCCATTTTCAAAACTATTGTTTTTTATTCCATCTCTGCCAGCAGCACCACCAGGAGCTCTGCTTCCCTGGCATAATGGGTGTCATGGAGGATGACTGAGCCACAAGACTGATTCATTAAAAAAGGCACTAATTGTCCCACACGGGGCAGGTGGGCAGAAGGATGAAGAGATGCAGAGGATGGGACAACTGAACCATCTGTATCCCACAAGACACGGGGACTGCAGGATTACTGCCAGCTTCCCTCAGGGAGGAACTCTCAGAATTACAGAGTCATTAAAGTTGGAAAAGCCCTCCAAGGTCATCAAGCAGTGCCAGCACCACCACTAGACCATATCCCCAGGTGCCACATCCACACACCCTTTGAACACCTCCAGGGCTGGTGACTCCAGAACTGCCCTGGGCAGCCTGTGCCAGTGCCTGACAGCTCTTCCCATGAAGAAATTTTCCCTAATATCCAACATAAACCTTCCCTGGCACAGCTTGAGGCTGTTTCCTCTTGTCCTGTCCTTTGCTCCCTGGGAGCAGGGCCCGACCACCCCCGGCTTCACCCTCCAGGGAGTTGTGGAGAGCCAGAAGGTCCCCCCTGAGCCCACATTTCTCCAAGCCCCCAGCTCTGTCAGCTGCTCCTGGTGCTCCTGACCCTTCCCCAACTCTGTTTCCATCTCTGGACATGCTCCAGTCCCTCAATGCCTTTCCTGTCAGGAGAAGCCCAGAACTGAGCCCAGGATTCAAGGTGGTCCCTCACCAGTGCCCAGCAGAGGTGAAAAATCCCTGCCTGGTCCTGCTCCCACACCATGGCCGGGACAGCCCAGGTGTCCTTGTCTTTCTTGGCCAATGATGGCATAATGTTTTAGCCGCAGTAATGAAGACCCTGGTGCAAGGACACCCACGTGCTTCACTGACCACTCTGAGACCACCACAGGTACTGAAGGAGTTGGGCACTTCTCTGTCACTCTGACTCCATCATTTGCCACTGGGGTACGATGACTTGGCCACCGATTTTAGGTGAATGCCGATTTGACAGCCATGGTGCACTTTACTCTTGAAATGGGAAGGTTCTCCTAATTTCTAGTCCAAACTGGCTCATGATCCACCTCCAGCCATCGCTGCAGACCCACCTCCTAGTTCCTGCTCATACTTACATGGGATTTACATTCTGTCTGCCACATGAGCATTTCCCCCTTGGAGGAATTATGAACACGAGAACAACCTGGTCTGGTGGAAGGTGTCTCCCCATGGCAGGGGATGGAATAAGATGGGCTTTAAGGTGCCTCCAATCCAAACCAGTCTGGGATTCTTTAACTGTACAATAAGTCTCAAATAAGTGTCAGAGCTGGTTGGTCCAGTGTTAAAAATAAAAAGCCATATGCAACCTATAAATGCTTAAAACTTTTCCACCCTCCTTATGCCTGCAGTTCATGCATTTTTATTTCTTAACTCCTGCCCCCACCTTTTAACCGCAAACACCATAAAAGACAGCCTTGGTCGAGAAGCTCTAAGGACATGAGTCTGCTTTGTGCTCCCAAATGTCTCCTCACCTGACCCATTTCGAAGAGTAAGATCCAGATCTTCTGCCAGGCTTGGCAGCACTTCCCAGTTTGGTGTCACATTCCAGTCGTGAAGCTCAGACTTCATTTTTAGTCTTTGCTCACCATCCCAGACTAAAAAGATCTCACTTTCCAGTCAACTCTGCCCTAAGAGGAGTTTTCTCTCCAGAAATCCCTCCCAGCCAACATTTCCCCACAAGCCCATGTCCTGTTGGATTCAGAACTGTCTCTGAGCACCACCATTATCTTCTCTGGTAATTCCCTCTTCAGTGGGAACACTTGCAGGCTCCTTTTATTCACTTTCAGCTCCAGAGACCAAATTCATGGCTAATCTATTAGGATCTCACAGAAAGTTCATGTATGTCCTATGCATGGCAGCACTGATCTACCAGGAAATGCTGCTAAATTATCCAGAAACAATTTAGCTTTGTTAAATTATCTTGTACTTTATACATTTCTCCCTGCTCCCCTGGCTTTACCTGTTCTTGTTCCATAACTTTGACATCCAACTAACAACCTACACTTGTCTGAACCATGTCTGCTCTAGACAGAGGTGTTTTATCTGTTACCCCTCCCCTTATGGGGACTATCCCTGATTTCCATAATCATTATCCATGGTCCCCAATCGATCTGTCATTCTGCCACTGCTGTTACTGGTCCAGTTAGAAATCAGGGTTTTATTTTTCACTTGAATCAGGCCAAATTGTGGCTTCTCTTCAGATGACGTCAGATGTCATGTCCCACCCAAATTTACCCTGGGATTTCTGTTACTGCCCTTGATATCACCTTGGTGCTGCTGTTAATTACGATAAATAAGATTTTCAGGCTCGGCAACAGGTAACATTTTATCTATTTTTGTCTCAAGTGTGCAACTGTCCTAATTTTCTCTTGGCTCCCCTTGGTTTCCCTGGCTTAAGTGCCATTTACTATTATTAATTTTAATTTCCTAGGTGAGGTGGGTTTTTGGTCACTCTAACTTTCTTTTTCAGTTTGTAACCTCTCAAACATTCCTCTTCTCACTGCTCTTTCTCCCTTTTGAATTTTGAATTTTAAGTACCTGTGCCTCCTCCGCTC
The DNA here is from genome assembly GCA_036785705.1 of Acanthornis magna. Classification (NCBI taxonomy): domain Eukaryota; kingdom Metazoa; phylum Chordata; class Aves; order Passeriformes; family Acanthizidae; genus Acanthornis; species Acanthornis magna. Next base: position 702,354 of record JAWUZG010000174.1, on the reverse strand, counting down.
ACAGATCCCAGAGCTGCTTAGTCAGACTCAATAATTCATTTCCTTAGATTTCAAAGTTTGCCTTTCTAAGCTTCCAAACCTTCATTCTAGACCTACTTTTGCCCATTTTGAAATTTAAAGCGAGAAAAGGCAGCTCAAGATTGTACTTTATTCAAATTTTACAACTTTTATACCCATACAGGAGTGAGGTTTAAAGCAGTGATATACCTGACTTTTGCAAAGAAATCCATCACCTAAAATATCTGAGCCAATTTAAGTGGTAATTACCTTTCAGTCTATTTTTGAGAGTTTAAAGGCTCCCATAATCCCCATCAATGCCCATACATATGATAACTGTAGGAGACTAATCAAGATTAGGCTGGAGCTGGGGATGCAGAGGAGGCTGTTGGGACTATCCTACCCTGTCCAGCCATTGCTCCTGGCCCTGTTCTGCCCCTGCCATAATTCAGTATTTCATTTCTCCAAACTCTTCTTGCTGACACAAGGCATCACCTCAATCCATCCATGGGATTCCGGTATCCCTGACGCTCCAGGTGGCTCTGAGCACTCCATGGCTCTGTTGCCCACTCCCATTGGCAAAAATCCTGTGCAAGGTGCTACAGGAAGACCCTCCTTAGAGGGAGGTAGAACTTTGTCCCCGAGGAGGAGAAGGTGGCCAGGACAGTGCTCGGCCCAGCCGGGCCCAGGCAGGGCTTTTATAGCAGCCCCAGCATTGCTCAGCTCCAGCCGGGCCAGTCTGCACAGGGGACACTCCCTGATGCTGCTGCTGCTGACACCAGGGCTGTGCGGCCCCTGCCCCTGCCTGAGTCAGCATCCCCCAGTGCCACCCCAGCACATCCCAGTGCCCAAGCGTTCCTGCCCTTCCTGCCACGTGAGGGACTTGATAGCAGGGATGTCACTCAGTGAGGGGCTCCAGGGACGCCTGTGAGGGTTTGGAGGGTCTGGGGCAGGACTGGCAGGAGCCTGAACCACAATGGGAATCTGTGCATCAGTGTCCAGCCCAGCAGAGCAGGACTCCATCCACCTCCAGACACTGCCCAGGGAGCTCCGTCGGGCCGAGGACAAAGAACCGTTTTCTTTCCAATGCAACATGGTGCAAGGAGCCGAGATGTCCACCTGGCCCAGGCTGATTCCAGCCCTGCCCCACCTTGTTTGGACAATTACAGATCTTCCTGGAGCCCATTCCTGGATGACATCCCTGCTATCAAGTCCCTCACGTGGCAGGAAGGGCAGGAACGCTTGGGCACTGGGATGTGCTGGGGTGGCACTGGGGGATGCTGACTCAGGCAGGGGCAGGGGCCGCACAGCCCTGGTGTCAGCAGCAGCAGCAGCAGCAGCATCAGGGAGTGTCCCCTGTGCAGACTGGCCCGGCTGGAGCTGAGCAATGCTGGGGCTGCTATAAAAGCCCTGCCTGGGCCCAGCTGGGCCAAGCACTGTCCTGGCCACCTTCTCCTCCTCGGGGACAAGGGTAAGTGTGCGAGCGCTTCTGCTCACAGCTCCCTGCTCCAGCCCCGGCCCCTGTGGCTCGGCCACTGCCCTCTGCTGCTCTCCTGCCATGGCTGCCCTCTCTTGCAGAGCACCCTCGCATCCCACACCAAGATGTCCTGCTACGACCTGTGCCCACCCAGAACCAGCGTGGCTGTGCCCCAGCCCATCGCCGAGAGCTGCAACGAGCTGTGCACCCGCCAGTGCCCCGACTCGTCGGCCTTGATCCAGCCGCCCCCCGTGGTGGTCACCTTCCCCGGCCCCATCCTCAGCTCCTTCCCCCAGCAAGCCGTGGTGGGCTCCTCCGGAGCACCGGCCTTTGGCGGCTCCCTGGGGCTGGGCGGCCTCTACGGTGCTGGCGCCACCCAGGCCTCGGGAGGCCTCTGCACCTTTGGCAGAGCCTACGCTGCTCCCGCCTGCAGCCCTTGCGTCTTGCCCCGCTACAGCAAGAAGCTCTGGGACACCTGCGGGCCCTGCTAGAGCCACCACAGCCCACCCCAGACACCCACGGCAGCCTCAGCCCAGCATGGAGAAGTTGAGCTCTGCACAAGCTGTCCTGGGCTCCTGCAGCCCCTGACACGCAGCCTGCCTGGGGCCTGCCCACTGTCTCTCTCCCAGTCTCCCTTGCCCCTTTGCTCATAATAAAGATTTCCTGCATCCAAGTCTTGTCTTTTTGCCATTTTTTCCCAAATCAGGAAGGCCCCAGTAATGGGGGAGTTGCAAGACAGGGAGGGAATGCAAAAAACAATATTATGGGGAAGGTAAAATAGGAGAGGGAAGGGGACAGTGGTGATTAAAGTGGAGAAGAAAATGCTATCAAAGAGGAAATGGAAGTAGAAGAACGATGGGAGGGGGTTGGATTATGTGAGGGAGAAGAACAATAAGGAGAAAGAGCTGAGGAGAAGTACAAGGACAAGGAAAAGAAGAATGAGAAAAGGAAACAGTAAAAGAAGAAGGGGACGGAGGAAGAAGGATGAGAAAAAAAGCAAGGAGAGTGAGAAATATAAATAGGAAGACAAAGAAAGAGAATTAGGAGAAGAAATACAGGAAGGCAAAGGGGAATGTGAAAGGAAGGTAAAGGAGAACGCAAAGGAGTTGGAGAAAAGAAGGACAACGTCAAGGAGAAGGACAAGGAGAAGCAGAGAATGAAAAGGACAAGAGAAGACACAAGAAGGTCCAAGTTAAGGGCAAGGACAAGGAGAAAGAGAATACAAAAAGGAAACAGAAGGAGGAGGGAAGGAGGAAGAAGGAGAACAAGGATGAGATGAGAAAGAAGGACAGGGAGAAATATAAAGAGGAAGACATAGAAAGAAGAAGTAGAAAGAGAAATACAAGGAGAAGGGAAAGGAGAAGGTGAAGGGAAAGGCAAAGGAGAAGGAGAAGGAGGAGAAGGAGAAGGACAAGGACGAGGACAAGGACAAGGACAAGGAAAAGGAGCTGATGGCAAGGCAATGTAATGTACACGGCACAGGGAAGGGGAAACCTCCCATTTGATGTCAGTTCCAATGACTTCTGCAGAGCAATGGAAACAGAAAGTGGTCAAGTCCTGGCAGCCTTTGGCCATGGATGGTTTCCAGCCCCAGGGACAGCCCCACACTTTCACAGCCTGACTGGAGGTATGGAACAGCCCCTGGTCTCACGTGCTGCAGGCAGGGGAGATTCCTGTGTTCAGGCAGAGCCCTTGGAGCTCACCTGCAAGACCGTGTGGGGTGACAGCTGCCAGGGCTGGGGGATCTGCCCAAAGGCAGCTCTGGCTGGCAAGGATGGGGACGAGAGACTGCCCTGACTGGGCTTGAGGGAGCCACGTGCAGGGAGAGGAAGCCCTGCAGCCCATGCTGGGCATTGAGAGTAAATCCAGAGAGGCAGGAGTTGGATGCAGGATTGTTTTATTTGAAGCACAGCAAAGAACACACTGGACACAGACACATCAGGCACGGGCAGGGTTTCTCTGCAGGCTTCTCGAGAGCTGCTCCTTCAGGCTTGTCCCAGGCAGGGGCGGCTGCCAAGAGAAGGCAGCACCCTGAGGGACCATGGTGGAGTCAGGAATGTGGGCACAGGCAGGAGCAAGAAGGGGGAGAAGCGGCCTGGGGAGAGGGGCAGGGGAGGAGAAAAGAGAGGTTGAGTGAGGCTGAGGCTGCCAAGGCACTGCAGGGCTGCTGGTTGTGGCTCTAGCAGGGCCCGCAGGTGTCCCAGAGCTTCTTGCTGTAGCGGGGCAAGACGCAAGGGCTGCAGGCGGGAGCAGCGTAGGCTCTGCCAAAGGTGCAGAGGCCTCCCGAGGCCTGGGTGGCGCCGGCACCGTAGAGGCCGCCCAGCCCCAGGGAGCCGCCAAAGGCCGGTGCTCCGGAGGAGCCCACCACGGCTTGCTGGGGGAAGGAGCTGAGGATGGGGCCGGGGAAGGTGACCACCACGGGGGGCGGCTGGATCAAAGCCGACGAGTCGGGGCACTGGCGGGTGCACAGCTCATTGCAGCTCTCGGCGATGGGCTGGGGCACAGCCATGCTGGTTTTGGGTGGGCACAGGTCGTAGCAGGACATCTTGGCGTGAGATGCGAGGGTGCTCTGCAAGAGAGGGCAGCCATGGCAGGAGAGCAGCAGAGGGCAGTGGCCGAGCCACAGGGGCCGGGGCTGGAGCAGGGAGCTGTGAGCAGAAGTGCTCGCACACTTACCGTTGTCCCCGAGGAAGAGAAGATGGCCAGGACAGTGCTTGGCCCAGCTGGGCCCAGGCAGGGCTTTTATAGCAGCCCCAGCATTGCTCAGCTCCAGCCGGGCCAGTCTGCACAGGGGACACTCCCTGATGCTGCTGCTGCTGCTGCTGCTGACACCAGGGCTGTGCGGCCCCTGCCCCTGCCTGAGTCAGCATCCCCCAGTGCCACCCCAGCACATCCCAGTGCCCAAGCGTTCCTGCCCTTCCTGCCACGTGAGGGACATGATAGCAGGGATGTCACTCAGTGAGGGGCTCCAGGGACACCTGTGAGGGTTTGGAGGGTCTGGGGCATGACTGGCAGGAGTCTGCACTGCAGTGGGGATGTGTGCATCAGTGTCCAGCCCAGCAGAGCAGGACTCCATCCACCTCCAGACACTGCCCAGGGAGCTCTGCCAGGCCGGGGACAAAGAACCCTTTTCTTCCCAAAGCTACGTGGGACAAGGAGCCGAGATGTCCACCTGGCCCAGGCTGATTCCAGCCCTGCCCCACCCTGTTTGGACAATTAAAGATCTTCCTGGAGCCCATTCCTGGATGACATCCCTGCTATCAAGTCCCTCACGTGGCAGGAAGGGCAGGAACGCTTGGGCACTGGGATGTGCTGGGGTGGCACTGGGGGATGCTGACTCAGGCAGGGGCAGGGGCCGCACAGCCCTGGTGTCAGCAGCAGCAGCAGCAGCAGCATCAGGGAGTGTCCCCTGTGCAGACTGGCCCGGCTGGAGCTGAGCAATGCTGGGGCTGCTATAAAAGCCCTGCCTGGGCCCAGCTGGGCCGAGCACTGTCCTGGCCACCTTCTCCTCCTCGGGGACAAGGGTAAGTGTGCGAGCACTTCTGCTCACAGCTCCCTGCTCCAGCCCCGGCCCCTGTGGCTCGGCCACTGCCCTCTGCTGCTCTCCTGCCATGGCTGCCCTCTCTTGCAGAGCACCCTCGCATCTCACGCCAAGATGTCCTGCTACGACCTGTGCCCACCCAGAACCAGCGTGGCTGTGCCCCAGCCCATCGCCGAGAGCTGCAACGAGCTGTGCGCCCGCCAGTGCCCCGACTCGTCGGCCTTGATCCAGCCGCCCCCCGTGGTGGTGACCTTCCCCGGCCCCATCCTCAGCTCCTTCCCCCAGCAAGCCGTGGTGGGCTCCTCCGGAGCACCGGCCTTTGGCGGCTCCCTGGGGCTGGGCGGCCTCTATGGTGCCGGCGCCACCCAGGCCTCGGGAGGCCTCTGCACCTTTGGCAGAGCCTACGCTGCTCCCGCCTGCAGCCCTTGCGTCTTGCCCCGCTACAGCAAGAAGCTCTGGGACACCTGTGGGCCCTGCTAGAGCCACAACCAGCAGCCCTGCAGTGCCTTGGCAGCCTCAGCCTCACTCCTCCTCTCTTTTCTCCTCCCCTGCCCCTCTCCCCAGGCCGCCTCTCCCCCTCCTTGCTCCTGCCTGTGCCCACATTCCTGACTCCACCATGGTCCCTCAGGGCGCTCCCTTCTCTTGGCAGCAGCCCCTGCCTGGGACAAGCCTGAAGGAGCAGCTCTCGAGAAACCTGGGGAGAAACCCTGCCCGTGCCTGATGTGTCTGTGTCCAGTGTGTTCTTTGCTGTGCTTCAAATAAAACAATCCTGCATCCAACTCCTGCCTCTCTGTTTTTTCTCTGTTTTGGTTTTGCTGGGCCCTGTTTTTGCTAGTGGATTGGGAAGGGCACAAGGTGGCTCCCGTGTGTCCTGTGTGGAGGTACCGGAAGTTTTTCACCATGTCCAGCAGAGCCAATCTCTGATGGCTCTGAAGATGATGGGCATGCTGCTGGCCAAGCCTGGGCTAATTAGAGATGTTAGTTACGCCTCTGCGAAACATATTTAAGAAGAAATCAAAGCAATGTGAGCACACCCTTTTTTTTAACTAGAGGAAGAGGAGGAGATGAAAATATGTGAGGGAAAACAACATGGAGATGCTAAGGTCGGTGGCAAAATTGTAGGAGGAGGTGCTGCAGGTTCCAGAGTTGAAAACCCTGTGCCAGCTGTGGTGAAGACCATGGGGGAGCAGGTGGTCTCCCTGCAGCTCATGGGGTCCACAGGGTTGCAGAGATTCACCTACCACCCGTGGGGAGGTGCTCACACCAGAGCAGGTGGATGCCTGGAGGAAGCTGTGATCCAGTGGGAGTCCCAGTAGAGAGAAAAGCATTACTCCTGCGATGGAAACAGCCTGTCCTCTGCTCAGTGTTCTGCACCCTATGGACAAGGGCTTGTGTAGCAACAGGTTTGGGCCAGCTGCTGCTCCTAAGATTGGACGCACGCCTAAAAAGTTCACAGAGGACTGTCTCTCATGGGAGGCACCCTACGGCTAAGTAGAGGACTCCTCTCCCTGAGCAGTGGAAGGAATTTCGGTGATGGACTGACCAAAGGAAAAAAAACCCCTTATCCTGCCCCTCCACCTGCTGCTCTTGGTAAGTAGGAGGGAGGAGGGTAAGCGGAGAAACAATGTCTTAAGTGGCAGGAGTGTGAGTGGAGAAACCGTGATTGCTCAAGAAGAAAATTTGTGATGGTTTGACTAAGAAAAATCCCCATACCCTGCTCCCGCAAGCTGCTGGTTGGAAGGATGGAGGTGCGTGAGTGGAGAAACGGTGTTTTAAGAGCTTATATTTAGTTCTCGTCTATCCTCTGACTCTGTTTAGGTTAATAAATCACTTTGCAACTTTAGGTACGCAACCCATTTTGCCCTTTTCTCAGTGCGTCCTCCCACCAGTTCCTTATCTCAGTTCATGAGTCCAGTGTGTGTGTGAGCTTTCTTCCTCTCTTCTGTACAGCTGGGGCAGGGGAGAGCAGAGAGAGCAGATGTGATAGGTGCCTGGCATTTGGCCAGGGTCAAACTATGACAACTCTCAATGCCCAGCATGGGCTGCAGGGCTTCCTCTCCCTGCACGTGGCTCCCTCAAGCCCAGTCAGGGCAGTCTCTCGTCCCCATCCTTGCCAGCCAGAGCTGCCTTTGGGCAGATCCCCCAGCCCTGGCAGCTGTCACCCCACACGGTCTTGCAGGTGAGCTCCAAGGGCTCTGCCTGAACACAGGAATCTCCCCTGCCTGCAGCACATGAGACCAGGGGCTGTTCTATACCTCCAGTCAGGCTGTGAAAGTGTGGGGCTGTCCCTGGGGCTGGAAACCATCCATGGCCAAAGGCTGCCAGGACTTGACCACTTTCTGTTTCCATTGCTCTGCAGAAGTCATTGGAACTGACATCAAATGGGAGGTTTCCCCTTCCCTATGCCCTGTACATCACATTGCCTTGCCATCAGCTCCTCCTTCTCCTTCCCCTTCTCCTTCTCCTTCTCCTTCTCCTTCTCCTTCTCCTTCTCCTTCTCCTTCTCCTTCTCCTTCTCCTTCTCCTTCTCCTTCTCCTTCTCCTTCTCCTCATTCTCATATACTTTCTCCTTCTCCTCCTTCTCCCCCTTCTCCTCCTTCTCCTCCTCCTTCTCCTTCTCCTTCTCCTTCTCCTTCTCCTTCTCCTTCTCCTTCTCCTTCTCCTTCTCCTTCTCCTTCTCCTTCTCCTTCTCCTTCTCCTTCTCCTTCTCCTTCTCCTTCTCCTCCTTCTCCTTCTCCTTCTCCTTCTCCTTCTCCTTCTCCTTCTCCTTCTCCTTCTCCTATACTTTCTCCTTCTATTTCCCATTCAATGTTTCTTTCTTTCTATGTCTTCGTATTTATATTTCTCCCTCTCCTTGCTCTTCATCTTATTCACCGTCTCCTTCTTCCTCCTTCACTTTCTCTTTCCTGTTCTTATTCCCCTCATCCTAGTCCGTAACTTGTCTTTCTCCTACTTTCCATTTCTTATTCCTCTTGTCCTAGCCCTTATCTTTCTCCTTTTTTCTTCTTTGCCTTCTTCTTTTCCTTCTCCTTCACCATCTCTCCTACTCCTTCTCCTCATTCTGATTCCCATTCTTCTCCCTCACCTAACCCAACCCCTTACCATTGTTCTGTTTCCTCTTTGATAGCATTTCCTTCTCCACTTTAACCTCCACTGTCCCCTTCCCTCTCCTATTTTACCTTCCCCATAATATTGTTTTCTGCATTCCCTCCAAGTCTTGCAACTCCCCCATTACTGGGGCCTTCCTGATTTGGGAAAAAATGGCAAAAAGACAAGACCGGGATGCAGGAAATCTTTATTATGAACAAAGGGGCAGGGGAGACTGGGAGAGACACAGTGGGCAGGCCCCAGGCAGGCTGCGTGTCAGGGGCTGCAGGAGCCCAGGACAGCTTGTGCAGAGCTCAACTTCTCCATGCTGGGCTGAGGCTGCCGTGGGTGTCTGGGGTGGGCTGTGGTGGCTCTAGCAGGGCCCGCAGGTGTCCCAGAGCTTCTTGCTGTAGCGGGGCAAGACGCAAGGGCTGCAGGCGGGAGCAGCGTAGGCTCTGCCAAAGGTGCAGAGGCCTCCCGAGGCCTGGGTGGCGCCGGCACCGTAGAGGCCGCCCAGCCCCAGGGAGCCGCCAAAGGCCGGTGCTCCGGAGGAGCCCACCACGGCTTGCTGGGGGAAGGAGCTGAGGATGGGGCCGGGGAAGGTGACCACCACGGGGGGCGGCTGGATCAAGGCCGACGAGTCGGGGCACTGGCGGGTGCACAGCTCGTTGCAGCTCTCGGCGATGGGCTGGGGCACAGCCACGCTGGTTTTGGGTGGGCACAGGTCGTAGCAGGACATCTTGGCGTGAGATGCGAGGGTGCTCTGCAAGAGAGGGCAGCCATGGCAGGAGAGCAGCAGAGGGCAGTGGCTGAGCCACAGGGGCCGGGGCTGGAGCAGGGAGCTGTGAGCAGAAGTGCTCGCACACTTACCGTTGTCCCCGAGGAGGAGAAGGTGGCCAGGACAGTGCTTGGCCCAGCTGGGCCCAGGCAGGGCTTTTATAGCAGCCCCAGCATTGCTCAGCTCCAGCCGGGCCAGTCTGCACAGGGGACACTCCCTGATGCTGCTGCTGCTGCTGGTGCTGACACCAGGGCTGTGCAGCCCCTGCCCCTCCCTGAGTCAGCATCCCCCAGTGCCACCCCAGCACATCCCAGTGCCCAAGCGTTCCTGCCCTTCCTGCCACGTGAGGGACTTGACAGCAGGGATGTCACTCAGTGAGGGGCTCCAGGGACACCTGTGAGGGTTTGGAGGGTCTGGGGCAGGACTGGCAGGAGCCTGAACCATGGTGGGGATCTGTGCATCTCTGTCCAGCTCTGCAAAGCAGGACTCCATCCACCTCCAGACACTGCCCAGGGAGCTCTGCCAGGCCGAGGACAAAGAACCCTTTTCTTCCCAAAGCTACGTGGGACAAGGAGCCGAGATGTCCACCTGGCCCAGGCTGATTCCAGCCCTGCCCCACCCTGTTTGGACAATTAAAGATCTTCCTGGATCCCATTCCTGGATGACATCCCTGCTATCAAGTCCCTCACATGGCAGGAAGGGCAGGAACGCTTGGGCACTGGGATGTGCTGGGGTGGCACTGGGGGATGCTGACTCAGGCAGGGGCAGGGGCTGCACAGCCTTGGTGTCAGCAGCAGCAGCAGCAGCAGCAGCAGCAGCAGCAGCATCAGGGAGTGTCCCCTGTGCAGACTGGCCTGGCTGGAGCTGAGCAATGCTGGGGCTGCTATAAAAGCCCTGCCTGGGCCCAGCTGGGCCAAGCACTGTCCTGGCCACCTTCTCCTCCCCAGGGACAAGGGTAAGTGTGCGAGCGCTTCTGCTCACAGCTCCCTGCTCCAGCCCCGGCCCCTGTGGCTCAGCCACTGCCCTCTGCTGCTCTCCTGCCATGGCTGCCCTCTCTTGCAGAGCACCCTCGCATCTCACGCCAAGATGTCCTGCTACGACCTGTGCCCACCCAAAACCAGCGTGGCTGTGCCCCAGCCCATCGCCGAGAGCTGCAACGAGCTGTGCGCCCGCCAGTGCCCCGACTCGTCGGCCTTGATCCAGCCGCCCCCCGTGGTGGTCACCTTCCCCGGCCCCATCCTCAGCTCCTTCCCCCAGCAAGCCGTGGTGGGCTCCTCCGGAGCACCGGCCTTTGGCGGCTCCCTGGGGCTGGGCGCCTCTATGGTGCCGGCGCCACCCAGGCCTCGGGAGGCCTCTGCACCTTTGGCAGAGCCTACGCTGCTCCCGCCTGCAGCCCTTGCGTCTTGCCCCGCTACAGCAAGAAGCTCTGGGACACCTGCGGGCCCTGCTAGAGCCACAACCAGCAGCCCTGCAGTGTCTTGGCAGCCTCAGCCTCACTCAACCTCTCTTTTCTCCTCCCCTGCCCCTCTCCCCAGCCCGCCTCTCCCCCTCCTTGCTCCTGCCTTTGCCCACATTCCTGACTCCACCATGGTCCCTCAGGGTGCTGCCTTCTCTTGGCAGCCGCCCCTGCCTGGGACAAGCCTGAAGGAGCAGCTCTAGAGAAGCCTGCAGAGAAACCCAGCCCATGCCTCTTGTGTCTGTGTCCAGTGATTTCTTTGCTGTGCTTCAAATAAAACAATCCTGCATCCAACTCCTGCCTCTCTGGATTTACTCTCAGTGCCCAGCATGGGCTGCAGGGCTTCCTCTCCCTGCACGTGGCTCCCTCAAGCCCAGTCAGGGCAGTCTCTCGTCCCCATCCTTGCCAACCAGAGCTGCCTTTGGGCAGATCCCCCAGCCCTGGCAGCTGTCACCCCACACGGTCTTGCAGGTGAGCTCTAAGGGCTCTGCCTGAACACAGGAATCTCCCCTGCCTGCAGCACATGAGACCAGGGGCTGTTCCATACCTCCAGTCAGGCTGTGAAAGTGTGGGGCTGTCCCTGTGTGGTAGTTTTGCCTGGCCCAGTTTTTGCCAGTGGATAGGGTGGGGTACAAAGATGGCTCCTGCATGTCCTGAGTAAAGATTCTGGAAATTTCTCCATCATGTCCAGCAGAGCTAATCTCTGATGGCTCTGAAGATGATGGACATGCTGCTGGCCAAACCTGGGCCAATTAGAGATGTTCGTTACGCCTTTGTGAAAACATATTTAAGAAGAAATCAAAACAATGTGAGCACGCACTTCTTTTTAGCCAGGGAAGGAGGAGGAGGAGGTAAAATATGTGAGGGAGAACAACATGGAGGCACCAAGGTCAGTGGAGAAGGTGGGGGAGGAGATGCTCCAGGCGCCGGAGCTGAAAACCCTCTGCCAGCCGTGGTGAAGACCGTGGGGAAGCAGGTGGTCCCCCTGCAGCCCATGGAGTCCAGGGGGATGCAGAGAACCCTCCACAGCCTGTGGGGAGGTGCCCACGCCAGAGGAGCAGGTGGATGCCTGCAGGAAGCTGTGATCCAGTGGGAGTCCCAGAGACTGAGAGTTGCAAAGGCCTTGCAGGAGAGAGAGAGGCTTTGCTCCCGGGATGGAAACAGCCTGGCCTTGGCTTGGAAATCTGCAACCTGGAGAGAATCTCGGACAGCAGCAATCGGGCGGGGCTGCTCGTGAGATTGGACCCATGCCAAAGAAGTTCGCAGAGGACTATCTCTTGTGGGAGGGACCCCCATGGCTAAGTAGAGGATTCTTTTCCCCTGATGGACTGACCCTGACCAAAGGAAACCCCTATACCCTGCCCCCACCCCGGAGCTGTTGGTTAGAAGGAAGAAGGGAAGGGGTGAGCTGAGAAATGGCCTTAATAGGGAGAGGGGTGAGCAGAGAAACAGCGTTTGTAGCAGAAGAATTGTGGCGTTGGACTGACTAAGAAAAGCCACATATCTTGCCCCAGCCCAGATCTGCTGGTTGAATGGAAGGAGGGGGCGAATAGAGAAACAGTGTCTGTAGTAGAAGAATTGTGATGGACTGACCTAAGAACAAACCCCACACCCTGCCCCTGCCCCGGAGTTGTTGGTTAGTTGGAAAGGAGGGAGGGGGTGAGCTGGGAAGCGGTGCCTTAAGAGGGAAGGGGGGTCAGTGAAGAAACGGTGTCTTGAGAGCTTATTTTTACCTCTAATTTATCCTCCGACTCTGTTAGATTAATAAATCACTTTTTTTGCAACTTTAAGTCTTCTGCCTGCTTTTGCCCTGAATCTCGTGCGTCCTGCTTATCAGTGGTCTTATCTCAACTCATAAGTCCAGTGTTTTGTGTTAATTTTCCCTCTCCTCTGCATAACTGTGGCAGGAGAGAGCATAGAGAGCAAACGTTGTAGGTGCCTGGCATTTAGCCAGGGTCAAACCTACGACACCCTGGGGCTGGAAACCATCCATGGCCAAAGGCTGCCAGGACTTGACTGCTTTCTGTTTCCATTGCTCTGCAGAAGTCATTGGAACTGACATCACACAGGAGCCTTTCCCTTCCCTGTGCCGTGTACATTGTATTGCCTTGACATCAGTGCCTTTTCCATCTCCTTCTTCTTCTCCTCCTTCTCCATTGCCTTCTCCTTCTCCTTTCCCTTCTCCTCTTTGTACTTGTCTTTCTTTCTTTCTCATCCTATTTATATTTCTTCCTCCTTTTTTACATCTCATACTGCTTCTCCTTCTTCCTCCTTCCCTTCTCCTGTTTCCTTTTCTTACGCTCCTTATCCTTGTCCTTGTCCTCATCTTTCTCAGTGTTTCTTCTTTACCCTCTCCATGTCCTGCTTATCTTGTCCTTGTCCTTGTCCTTGTCCTTGTCCTTGTCCTTGTCCTTGTCCTTGTCCTTTTCCTGGTCCTTGTCCTTGTCCTTTTCCTTATCCTTACCTTTACTTTCTCCTTCTTTCTCCTTCTTTTCATTGTCCTTGTTTTTCTCCTTCTGATTTTCTCCTTCCCATTCTTATCCTTCACCTAACCCAACACCTTCCCATCGTTCTTCTGCTTCCACTTGCACTTTGATAGAATTTTCTTCTCCAATTTAACCTCCACTGTCCCCTTCCCTCTCCTATTTTACCTTCCCCTTGACCTTCCATTTTGCATACCCTCCAAGTCTTGCAAATCCCCCATTACTGGGGCCTTCCTGATTTGGGAAAAAATGGCAAAAAGACAAGACCTGGATGCCAGAAATCTTTATTGTGAACAAAGGGGCAGGGGAGACTGGGAGAGAGACAGTGGGCAGGCCCCAGGCAGACTGCGTGTCAGGGGCTGCAGGAGCCCAGGACAGCTTGTGCAGAGCTCAACTTCTCCATGCTGGGTTGAGGCTGCCGTGGCTGTTTGGGGTGGGCTGTGGTGGCTCTAGCAGGGCCCGCAGGTGTCCCAGAGCTTCTTGCTGTAGCGGGGCAAGACGCAAGGGCTGCAGGCGGGAGCAGCGTAGGCTCTGCCAAAGGTGCAGAGGCCTCCCGAGGCCTGGGTGGCGCCGGCACCGTAGAGGCCGCCCAGCCCCAGGGAGCCGCCAAAGGCCGGTGCTCCGGAGGAGCCCACCACGGCTTGCTGGGGGAAGGAGCTGAGGATGGGGCCGGGGAAGGTGACCACCACGGGGGGCGGCTGGATCAAGGCCGACGAGTCGGGGCACTGGCGGGTGCACAGCTCGTTGCAGCTCTCGGCGATGGGCTGGGGCACAGCCACGCTGGTTTTGGGTGGGCACAGGTCGTAGCAGGACATCTTGGCGTGGGATGCGAGGGTGCTCTGCAAGAGAGGGCAGCCATGGCAGGAGAGCAGCAGAGGGCAGTGGCTGAGCCACAGGGGCCGGGGCTGGAGCAGGGAGCTGTGAGCAGAAGTGCTCGCACACTTACCGTTGTCCCCGAGGAGGAGAAGGTGGCCAGGACAGTGCTTGGCCCAGCTGGGCCCAGGCAGGGCTTTTATAGCAGCCCCAGCATTGCTCAGCTCCAGCCGGGCCAGTGTGCACAGGGGACACTCCCTGATGCTGCTGCTGCTGACACCAGGGCTGTGCGGCCCCTGCCCCTGCCTGAGTCAGCATCCCCCAGTGCCACCCCAGCACATCCCAGTGCCCAAGCGTTCCTGCCCTTCCTGCCATGTGAGGGACTTGATAACAGGGATGTCATCCAGGAATGGGCTCCAGGGACACCTGTGTGGGTTTGGAGGGTCTGGGGCAGGACTGGCAGGAGCCTGAACCACGGTGGAGATATGTGCATCACTGGCCAGCCTGGCAGGACAGGATTCCATCCATCTCCGGGCACTGCCCGGGGAGCACTGGCAGTCCGGGGACAAAGAACCCGCATGTCTTTCCTGTGCTACCTGGGACAAGGAGCAGTGATGTCCACCTGGCCCAGTGCGATTCCGGCACTGCCCCACCCTGTTTGGACAATTACAGAAGTTCCTGGAGCCCATTCCTGGATGACATCCCTGCTATCAAGGTGCTGGCGTGGCAGGAAGGGCAGGAACGCTGGGGCAGTGGATGTGCTGGGGTGGCACTGGGGGATGCTGACTCAGGCAGGGGCAGGGGCCACACAGCCTTGGTGTCAGCAGCAGCAGCATCAGGGAGTGTCCCCTGTGCAGACTGGCCTGGCTGGAGCTGAGCAATGCTGGGTCTGCTATAAAAGCCCTGCCTTGGACCGGCTGGGCCAAGCACTGTCCTGGTCACCTTCTCCTCCTCGGGATGGAGCTCTAAGGTCTCCCTTCTCTCCTGCAGGATTGATATCCCCAGTATTCCCCGCCTTTTCTCACTGCACAAGTGTTCCATCTCTCCAACCACTCATCGTCTCTGAAAGCAACTTCCATACCCTAAGGTGCCATTGGCTTTAGAATATAATACAAAATTAGAGAAGTTTCATTTTTTCAGACTCTTCTCGCTTGGGACAGAGAAGTTTTTTCCCCAGCTTTCTACCAAAGCTCTGAAGTGATCTTTTGTAATTTCATGGTTTGTTATATTCTTATGACCAGTACAGAAGTCACCATGAGTAGCGTGAAAGAACCAGAAACGTGACCATGAGAATTATATTTTCATATAGGAAATATTCACCTTTTACAGTCAGAACTAGGGAAAAAAGAGATCTAAGCCCTAAAATGCCAGAATTGTGGCCACAGGATTAGGAGAATTGGCATTTTTTATTCAGAGCTAGGACATTCTCCATTCCCCCAGCTGGATGGGCAGAGCACTGGGACCTGGATGGCTTCAGCTCACAGCTGAAAGCCTGAATGACCTACAGGAAGCTCCTCTTCCCTCTGTGCCTTAGTTTCTCCTCCCACTCTTCCTGTCTCCCTGTCCCTTTACATCCCTGTGTCTCAAACTGCTTTGGACATGTCCATGCAGCACCATCACAACACAGTTCCACACTCCTCCAAGGCATCCCCACCCCACAAACAATGAGCAGTGATAGTAATTCCTACAGTCAAACTGCTGCAGCTGTGCATCATTAGCTGTACCCGGAGAAAAAGAACCTTTTAATCAGTCTGATGTGTCAGCTGTGCCTTCCCTCACTGTCAGTGGGGATCTGAAAAACCCCTACTCTGTGTTGCTTGATTACACCATTGTTGCTTGCCACGCCATGACAGGCACTGTGACTCCTGGTGCTAGGGCAGTAGGGCAGTGTCTCACCAGGTCTCCCATGGTCCATCCCCTAATGTTTGAAAATCTGCCACTTGTAGAAGGCTTTGTTCCCTGGTTATTTGTTCCCAGGTTGCCCCATTCTCTTGGTTCCCTCTCAGCTGAAGCTTAGTTTGGTACAGGCTTGGTTCTGCAATTGTGTTACTTTCTCCAGAGAGCACCTGAGGAAGTTATCAGTCTCTTTATCCTATTTAAAGTACTCTTTATCATCTAATACTGGAATATTTCTGGTGTCAGTCACACTGAGGATGAATTTCAGACATGAGACTTGCTGTAAAACACCTCTGCAAAGAGGCAGGAGCAGCAGGTACTTCATGCAATCACATAAACTTCTGGTTTCTCCAAATCCCTGTCATTTCAGCCTGCCAGGACCAGTGGGGAAGCAAATCCTGGCCAGGCACTAGCACAGGGGTTCAGCAGGCTGTGGGATCTCTGTCACTGGCCATGGTCAAAACATGAGTGTCCTAGGTTACATGGAAGGTGTAACCAAAAGTATGTATTCTATTACCATCTCCATAAGCTGTTAAAAACAGGTGGGGCAGTGTTCTTTGTGTTCAGCATGACCCAGCCCTGATAACACCATCGGGGCTATCTCTGCTCATGGCCATCAAGGGCTCCAGGAGTGACTCACATGATTACACCAGCCCATTGTGAGATAGCCTGCTGCCCGGAGGGGAGGAAGTGAACATTCCTATCTGCACGTAAGATGAGACTCTGGAACACTGGACTACCTTTTTCCAAAGGATTCCCAGAGAAGAGCTCAAGAGCCACCACTGGACCTCCAGAGACCCACAAGACCTTTCCACAAGATCACTACTTCAACAAGAGCACATCCATCACTCCAACGGGATTGCAGCCACCGTTTGAACTGCACTGCTAGCACCACCCTAACAGGGTGCAGGTTGGATTCTGACTTTGTCTATCTAAACCATTGTTTCTGTATTATTGCCTTGCTCTAAATATTAGTAAACAACTGTTATTCCTTTTCTCCTATCTTTGCCTGAAAGCCCTCGATTCCAAAGTTATAATAATTCAGAGGGAGGGGGGTTCACATTCTCTATTCTAAGGAAGGTTCCTACCTTCCTTAGCAGAGACCTGTCTCTCAAACCAAGACAATGAGTGAACAAGACTCAAGCAGCAGGATGAGTGTCTAAAGACCTGCTCAGAATATGGGGTGACCACGAAATCTCCACAGGTCCTTTCCAACACAAGGTTTGTCTGTTATTATACGAAATGACAATAGATTGACAATTTGTCGTTATTCCCCTCTCAGGAAACATCTCTGACACCTGGGAATGATTATTACAGTGCTGACAACCTTCAGGAAAAGGCAGGTGCCCCATATTTACACCATTTCTACAGAAACATTTCTCATATATATCTGTAATTTCCTATTTATTCCCTGTGAGGGTGGGGAGGCCCTGGCACAGGTGCCCAGAGAAGCTGTGGCTGCCCCTGGATCCCTGGAGGTGTCCAAGGCCAGGCTGGACAGGGCTTGGAGCAACCTGGGATAGTGGGAGGTGCCCTGAGCTCTAAGGGCCCTTCCAATGCAAACCATTCTGGGATTATTTCTGTTGTTTTGGACTTGTTGGGTTTTTCCCCCCAGGAATTCCAAAAGTTGCACAACACCCACCTGGATGAGACATCTGAAAGGATTCAAACTCATTGGGCTTTCATCATTTGCCATAAAAGGTGTAGTGCTTCAATGTCTCCCCATTTCTGGTGGAGGCAAAAGGAAACACTCACATACCAGCTCCTTGGTGAATCCTGATTTTTCCATGAGTGATGAGAGCACAGAATATCCTCTTTTCCCAATATTTAGAATATTCTGTTTGCCGAGGTGAATCCATGAGAAATTGCAGTACCCAGGACATTTTTGCGTGTGTGCCTTTCAACTTTTTTAAAGCCCGAAATTATGGAGAGTCCTCATTCACCAGAGCTCCGAAAGCCAGAAAGGGACATCAGACTTAGTGACTGCCATGACTTTTCATGAGCAGGGATATTCCAGCCCAGAATAGCATCAAGTTGTTGGATCTGGAATGTAGACTGGAAAAAAAGTCCTTCTTGTTCTTGTCCTTTTTCCAATAAAATCTATGTAGTTTGTTGGGTTTGATTTTAAGAGCAGTTTCTTTGGGTGTTTATGGAAAAGGACCAAGGAAATACTTTTGAAAATTATGGACAGTTCAGAGCTTATTATAAGAGATGGTTGGACATTTAGTATTTCCTGTATTTTAAATTTATGTTTTCCATTGACAATATAATTAAATTGGGTTTAATATTTATTTAAAGACTATGAGAAACAGCACTGAGAAAACACTTTTCTTACCTCTGCTCCTCTGGGGAACAAACTTCCATTGCAGTTCTTTGGTTTGTATCTTTTAATGGAATCAGTTATTATAACTCCTTTCCCTCTCTCCTATACCTATTTATTTTCCTTAAGTCTTTTATGAGGAACTTTCTAAAAAGTGTTTTCAAAATCCAAGGAAATGACATGCACTTGGGTCACCTTGCTCTCGGATTTTATTAACTTTTCCAGGTTAACAAGACACACTTCTCCCTTCAGCAGCTCTGATAGTTTGACCCAATCAAGCTACTCTGCGTTTATCTAAATGCTGTATTACTTGATTCTTAATTAGACTGTTTCTCTGGGACTGCTGTTCCTGACACCAATGGGCAACTTTCTAATCTTCTCGGTAATTGCTGCTGGTTCAGATACAAGGACTGATGCAAAGTCCACTGGAAAAGCAGCCTTAGGAACTGCTTGAAAACCCATGTGGAAATATCTTTTGGTCCTGGTTAGCAGCTCTTCTCACAGCCCCATAGCTTTGGGTTTAATGGGAGAAAGTTCTTTCAAGGTCAGATTCATCTTTTTGGAAAAAATCCCAAAATTAAAAAAACAAACCAGGACAAGAGCAACAAAAACCCCCAAACCAATCAAACAAAAACCCACACCAAAATGCCTGAAACAATCAACACAGACCTCAAAAAAAAAAAGTTCTGCTTGCAAAGGACAATCATGTTTTTTATTATTCTCCCTATGGACTGCGTGACTTTTCTATGTTCTTCTCCCCTTCCTTAACCCCCGGTGCACCTTTTGTTTGCAGAAGTCTCTTCCTTGTCCTATGTCTCAAAATGCACAGTGGTTTTGGGACTAAATAGCCAGAAAAGGAGACCAAACCCCCTGCACACCCAACCACTCAGGAAATGGGATATGGTTTTCTGTATGTGGTTTTCCCACCTGGAAGGTTTACTATCTCTGTGCATTTGCTGTCTTCTGGAATCTGCAGAACCATGGAATCACTGATGTTGGAAAAGCCCTCTAAGATCAAGTCCATTCCCCCAGCACTGCCATGGTCACCACTAAATGCCTCCAAGTGCCACAGCCACAAATTTTTTTTAACCCTCCCGGGGATGGTGACTCCACCATTGCCCTGGGCAGTCTGTTCCAATACCTGACCACTCTTTCCACAAAAAAAAATTTTCCTGTTTTCCAGTCTGAACCTCCCCTGGTGCACCTTGGAGTCACTTCCTCTTGTCCTTTCCCTTGTTACCTGGGGTGGGTACTCTGCCTAAGAAAGGAGAAAGGAACAACATGTGCAAAATCCAGATGTTCCATGAAACAAAAGATACTTTTCTATTTCCCATTTTCACATTTTTATGCTTGAAGCTGTGGATAAACAGTCTGAAAACATTAAAAGAGCAGCTGAAGGCATTATTTGCATAACTCGCTGTGTGTGAAGCTGTGCAGGACCAGGCACAACAGGCAGCAGGTGCAGCTGGAACAACTCTGAACCCACAGTTTTTGGTTACAAGTTCCAGTTTCTGTCTCAGCTCCAGGTATCCCACATTGTAAGCAGGATTTCCTGGCCACAGGTGTCTGTCTATGACAGTTGCTTTGCCAGATCAGGGGCTCCCCACCCCTCTGACAGGCTCAGATGTTGCTGTTCCTCTCGTGATTTCTTGGAAGGAAAATTGAAGAGGGATATTAGGTAGTGGTGGAAAAGGGTAAGGAACATGGGTTGACCAAGGAAGGGAACGTGTGCAGGAGATAGGAACAGCACAAGAATGTCCAGAGAAGCTGTGGCTGTCCCTGGATCCCTGGAAGTGTCCAAGGCCAGGCTGAACAGGGCTTGGAGCAACCTGGTATAGTGGAAGCTGTCCCTGCCCATGGCAGGGGTCGGCATGAGATGAGCTTTGATGAACCTTCCATTCTGGGATTCTGTGACTCTAAGGAGAAGACATTAGGGAAGAAGACAGCCACTGGCCTTAGAGCATAAATCTCATCTTTCATTGTGGGAACAGAGGGGATTGGAGCTCTGTTCCACGTTTTGCACAAAGTGCTTCAATGGCTCCTCTGGCTTTAGACTGAGGCTTTTCATCTTCTGCAATGGGCTGCACAAACAATACCTTGTGGGGCAGGGAAAGGGAATGTGCTCCAGAAACTCAGGGGGGACGAGGAAATCGTGCAGGAGGTTCCCCAACTCAATCTCTCATTAGATGGGGACATTCATTATTCTTAATTCATAGAAGGTTTGTGGGGTGGGAAGGTCACCACTGATGGAGCTGTGCTTTCTCCCAGACCCTCTCACACCTCACGATGCTAGCGCTTCACTTTACATTCTTTAACTTCTGGATATTTCTCCTCTTTACGAGTGTTTTGTGTTTTCCTGTCTTCTCTCTCTGTGTCCAACACTGATTTTTTTTGCTCCTTGAGCGTCTTTCTCCATTCCCTCTCCTTCTCCCCCATGTTCTGCCGCCCTTCCCTGCGGCAGGCCGGCGTTGCCTTCATCACTGAAGTGACAACATGTCACCAACCCCATAAACTGCTGAGCCCCCGAGTGGCCAGAGCAGCTCTGGAGCACAGCTGCAGAACAAGGGGAGACCACCCATGGCTCACATTTGTAAACTGCTTGTCGCAGTTCCTCACTCTCCAGCCTGTGATGCTGCCAAGAGCAATCTCATCTCTTAGGCACCCATCCATTTCCTCTCTTCCCAGACCCTCAAGGTATCCAAGTCAAACCACCCCCCTCCATCCTGCCCCATCTGTCTGTCCCACATTCCGCTTTCCTCAGGGCCCATCTTTTCTTTCCAGCATCAGTAGCTCCTGCTGCTCGAGTCTCCACCTCCCAGGGACTTGGGCTGAACTATTGAAAAAGAAAAGCTGTAAATAACAGGAGGAGGGGGCGATACCTGACAATCTCTGAGAAGGAGACACTTAAGGGAACAGAAAATTGATAAAGGGGTTTATGGCCCTCAGTGAAAATCCGCAGCTGCAATCAATAGAGTAAAGAAGGTCTTTGAGTACATTAGAAACCAAAATTCTGGTAATGACACAGATCCAGTGCGAGGTGAGAATTGCTCAATAAGGATGCGCAATGGGGGGGTGGGTGTGGGTGTGTGCAGGTTTTGTTCTCTGTTTCAGAAAAAAGCAGCTTAAAGAACACTATGTCATTGATGAGATTATTGTTGGCAAAGAGGATTGTGTGTCTCTAATAGAGGGTCCTTAGAGAACAGATTTTGAATGAACTGCCTTGGTGATAGAAAAACGTCTAGCGTGTGATATTACTGGAATCTTCATAACATTAGATTTTGGCCAGGTGGGGCGGGGCTTGGAGCAACATGGGACAGGAGAAGGTGTCCCTGCCCATGGCAGCAGGTGGAACTGGATGAGCTTTGATGTCCCTTCCCAACGAAACCAGTCTGGGATTCTATGACTTAAACCAAGTAGACATTTCAATGTCTAATTCTCCAATAAAAGATGTGTAGGAGTTTCTGCTGGACATCTGTGTGGTCAGAGAACTGAAGCCAAGCCAGGTGTTACAGCTCAGATCTGTGGTGGATGAACCGCTGGCTGAAGTGGTAATTTATTAATTACCCACTGATGAGCAGTCACAGGCAGAAGGGAGCAAATAACACTTGACAAAGTCTGGTGAAAATGTTTTCTATGTAGGCAGACTTACACTTCTGGCAAGAAGGAGTGGACATTGGCATGCTGGTCCCAGTAAGCAGCCAAAGTCCTGCCCAGCTGCTCAGTCACTGCTCCCTGCAGCAAGATGGGAGAGAGTTTGGAAGATCAGGAATGAGAAAACTTGAGACAAAGCTGGAAAACCTCTTACCAAATATCATAGAAATCATCGTAGAAATCATCACAGAAATCATAGAATGGTTTGGGTTGTAAGGGGCCTCAAAGATGGTCGAGCAGGGATGGCCCCCACTAGATCCAGTTGCTCAAGGCCCCATTGTTGTGAACTAAACAGACTCAACTTGGGGAAATTAATTTAGTACCAAATCATATATATGAACCTAAAAATATGCATATTTTTTAATATTTTAAATTATTGATTCAGGTAGTAAGAATCAGAAAGACAATTATTAACCCACTTAGGGAAATTACCTTTCCTCACTCCTTTCCTTGGCTGACCTCATTCCAACTCCTGTTCTGCCCCTGGTTTTGCCCCCAAAGGTTACAGCCCAGCCCTTCATTACAGAACAGGCAGTGCAGGACAGGGCTGCAGTCAGGGCATAGAGGCTCCTTCCTCTCTCTTCCTCTTTTCTGGCCTGGGTCCTCCACAGGCTGTACTTCTGCCAGGAATATCCATCTGCTCCGGGGCAGGTCCTACATGGACTGCAGGGAACATTTGCTTTGCCATGGAGCCCTCCCCATCAAAACCTTGTCACAAACACCCCATGGACATCTGTTCAAAGGGGGTCTGTCTTTTGAAACCGTGATTTGGGGTCTGAGTGGGGAAAAGAGGTTTCTTTTATGTTTCTGCAATGCTGTTTCGAGGGCACAGAGGAACAAAAAGGTGCTCTTAGGTTCATTTGATTTGGCCCAATTCACAAATTATCCCAAGTCCAGTCTAAATCTGTTTTGATTTCCTGGTACTAGAACCATCCATCAATGCAGACAAGTCTTGTCCACTGTTATTAATGTTCAACTCCTTCTTCCTCCATGCTCATCCCTCATCATGACAACATTCTTCTGGCTAAATTCACGATGGACTCCTGCTCTGTGGTGTGCAGTACTTCCCAAACTGAGGAGCAGCAGCCCAGTCTCAGGGATGGAATTTGCAATGCTGAGCTGGGGGGACCTGCACACACTGGAGTAAAAATGGAATGGCCAGGCTCAGAGAGCAGCGGTTGTGACAAGGATGATGCTGAGCACAGGGATGTCCACGGCCCTGCACTGGATATGACAAAGACACAGGTTGTGTGGAGTTTCTTCCACATGAGTTCACGTGTCTATCCAAGAGCAGCACTTAGGCAACTTGTGAAATTGGGATTTGGAGCATGAAACTTATTCCTATGTTTAGACACTTAGACCTCTGTCTTCTTAGAAAACACGTACGGCTGTGTCGTATCCTGCAATGAGAGCACCTGCCTGAGAGACAAAGGGCAAATCCTACATCCCTGCTGGGATCTGGAGGGATCACTGCAGTAATTGGGGAGGGGAGAAGAGAAGTGCCTCCCCCCACCACCCTCACTCACTGTGAGCACTCGAAATTGGAGAAGGAGCATGAATACATTGTGTGTGTATTTTGAAACTGAGCCTAAAACCCACAGGTGTGGAACAAGCAGGTAGGAAATCTCTCATGTGGGACCTGCGGGAAGAAACCTGTGCCTTGAGGCTCTGCTCTGACTGTTTAGGTGTTTTACATCTGACATTTACTGGATAAGGAAAAAAAAACCCAACATCCAAAGGGCAGAGACTTGACAACAGATCTGTGGGATGAGATGAGCTTGGCTCAGTTCTGTGCTGTAGGGTGAGAGCAAGACAGGTTCTGCATTTCCAGATCTCTGCCCAGCTGCACCAGCTCCCGAGTTTGGGTCCAGGGAAGCTGTGAGTGGAGAATGTGCCATAGGATCTGTGTGTGTGTGCCTGCTCGCTTGTCCAGGGCTGGGATCTGCTGCAGCTCAGAGTGACCCTGGACCTTGTGCAGTGAATGAAACCGCAGCTTCAGGGAGCCAACACTGAACCCTCCAGGAGCGGAGGAGAAACATAAACATGGTGAGTACATTAAAGTATCTTTTCAGCTCCTAGAGAGTGTCCAAAGGAGGCCACGAGGATGGGGAAGAGTCTGGAAGGGAAGCCTTGTAAGGAGCAGCTGAGAGCACTTGGTTTGTTCAACTGGAGGAGAGGAGAATGAGGGGAGACTCATCAGTTACAACTTCCCCATGAGGGGCAGAGGAGGGCCAGGCACTGATCCCTGCTTTGGTGACAGTGACAGGACTGAGGGAATGTCTGGAGCTGTCTCCAGAGGGTTTAGGTTGGATATCAGGAAAAGGTTCTTCCCCCAGACGGTGCTGGGCACTGCCCAGGCTCCCCAGGGAATGGGCATGGCCCCGAGG
Source organism: Acanthornis magna (assembly GCA_036785705.1). Taxonomy (NCBI): domain Eukaryota; kingdom Metazoa; phylum Chordata; class Aves; order Passeriformes; family Acanthizidae; genus Acanthornis; species Acanthornis magna. The sequence goes on along the minus strand of JAWUZG010000174.1, from coordinate 678,468 downwards.
CTGCCAGAGCTCCAGGAGCATTTGGAGAACACTCTCAGGGACAGGGTGGGATTGTTGGGGTGTCTGAGCAGGACCAGGAGTTGGACTCCATCCTTGGGAGTCCCCTCCAGCTCAGAATATTCCACAATTCTATAACCTCCTGCTAACAGAAGAAAACACCTCTGCTCAGCTGTTTTCAGGAAGGTTTATCCTAAAGGTTAAGCTAGAGTGAGATCATGATGTGAATGTCAAATAGAAGATTGTGGTTTGGATCCATCTGTTGACATTTGAACTTGCCTACCTCTCCCCATGCCACAGTGTGGAAAAACAATGGAAATTGCCTCCTTTCATGTGGAAAGAGGTAACTTTGTGTTCTCAGAAGCGCCTCTGCCCAGAAGTAAACACCATCAAAGTCAGCAGCCCCAGTCCCAGCTCCAACTCCAACCCCAGCCCCTGTCCCACTTCTAGTCCCAGTCCCAGTCCCAGCTCTGGACCCAGCCCCAGCCCCAGCCTCAGCCCCAGTCCCAACTCCAGCCTCAACCATAGCCCCAGGCCCACTCCCAGCTCCAGACCCCCAGCCCCAGCCCCAGCCCCAGTCCCACCTCCAGCTCCAGCTCCAGTAGTCCCATTTTCAGTCCCAGTCCCAGTCCCAGTCCCAGTAGTCCCAGTCCCAGTAGTCCCAGTCCCAATCCCAGCCCAAGTTCCAGTTCAGCCCCAGCGCCAGTACCAACTCCAGCCCCAGCTGAAGCCCAAGTCCTGACCCCAGCCCCAATCCCAACTCCAGTCCCAGCCCCAGCCCCAGAAGCAGAACCAGTCCCAGAACCAGAACCAGTCCCAACTCCATCCCAGTCCCAGCTCCAGTCCCAGCCCCAATCCCAGTCCCAGCCCCAGCCCCAGCCCCAGCCCCAGAAGCAGAACCAGAACCAGTCCCAACTCCATCCCCGTCCCATCCCCAGCCCCGCCTCTCTCTCTCTATCCTGGTTTGCTTTAAAGGCTCCTCGGAGGCGCTGCCTCAGTGCCGTGACTTTATGAATGTGACATATCACTCAATATCGTCGACCATAAGCCACTCTGTTGCCATGGCGACTGCATCCTTAGCCCAATTCCTGGGGCTCCTCAGGCCTGCTTGGTATTCACCTTGACACCTTCACAGAGACCTTGGGGAGCGCATTAAGGGTGAGAACCCCCACACTCCTGGGCCAAGGTAACTCCTCCTCAGCCGTGCCCACAGTCCCAGGACAGGAGAGGGGCTCCCACCCCTGACTCACATCTATCCTGCCCTTCCCTCTCTCCTTGAATGGCTGAGGAGCTGCAAAGCCAAACCTGGGAAGAGCCCAGGCTCCTCTCTAATTGGAAATGCTGAATTCTCGGAGCTCTGCCCACGCTCCTGCTGGAAGAGCCAGGCAGGTGAGATTAGGAAGGGGTGTGGAATATTGACCCCAACCAACATGATTTCCCTGTATTTCTGAGCCCTGCACATGACTGGCTCTCCTTACTTTGAGCATTCCTTCTTTCTTGTCCAATTATTCTTTTTTACCTCATTTTCTCGGCCAGGCATTAAATTTTCTGATTCACCCTCCTTCCCAGGGAATTTTCCTGGTAACTTTTCCTTACACCTTCTTTCACTCTGCTCCTGTGTATGTCTCTCCACTGGCTGATCCATTGCCCACACTGTCCCAGTTCTCTAATTCCTGCCAGTTTATGGTACTGGCATTTCCATACACTGCTGCTGGATCCTGGCCCTGACTCCTTACACCCATCACAGAAGGATCACAGGGCATCATAAGGGTAAAAAATGAGCTTTAATAGCAGGCAAGACACTCAGTCAGGCAACCTGGGGCTGTCCTGTGCAGGGCCAGGAGCTGGACTCCATGATCCTTGTGAGTCCTTCCAGCTCAGGATATTCCAAATTTGATGATCTTAATTTTTCAGGAGACATGCTCAGTGGGAGTGATGAATAATTTTTTTTCAGCCTTTCCCAACAGCTATTACTGATGGCACCTGTATCCTTCTGCCCTATCTCATCATTCCAGGTGTCTCTCCAGCACTCCTGCCTATGGATAATTTGGGTTTACTAATGCTGTGCCCCCACTGGAGATTTTCAGAGGTCTGCTTTAAAAACCAGTGCCAGAGTGATTGAGTGCCAGAGCTTTGCTGTAAGGCAGAGACACTCTGGAAAGAGGACGACTTTTTGTTGTTAGGAATGTCTTCTTTTCTTAGCGGTGGCCCTGGCAGTGCTGGGATAATGGTTGGACTTGGTGGTCTTAGAGGGTTTTTCCAACCTTAATGATTCTGTGATTCTGTGAAAGATCTCATCTGATTTCCTCTTTCCTCTTCACTTGGTACTTGGTTGGATGAGATGCCTCCATAGAAAGGCTCTAAACCACACAGTGTCAGGCAGCTGCAGCAGGGGAGGAGTAGGTTGGATATTAGAGAAAATTTCATCATGGAAAGGGTGGTCAGGAATTGGCACAGGTTGCCCAGTGCAGTGGGGAAGTGTTCAAAAACATGTGGATGTGGCACTTGGGGACATGGTTTAGTGATGGCCTTGGCAGTGCTGGGGGAATGGCTGGACTCAATGGTCTTAAAGGACTTTTCCAACTTTAACAATTCCATAATTCTGTGAAAGGCAGGGGAGTTTCTGTTCCCAGGTTTGGAGCACTGATGCCAAACGTTTTTTATAATGCCTTGTTTGGAGACTTGGAGTCCTGTGTGCCAAGCAGTCAATCCTTGTTATCTCCTGGAGCAGAAATTGTTATCCCACTTACTCCTCAGCACTCAGGAAATTGGGAAACTGAGGCACATGGCCATGAGGATAGCACAAACCAGCGTTGTCCCCACTGCTGTGGAGGAGCTGGATCGGGTGAGGGACCATGGGTGCAGGGCAGAGGGTGTTTGGTGATTCCCAAGCGCTCCCTCACGCTCTGGGCTGGTGCTGGGAGAGGACAATTTAAGCTCAGCACCGAGGAGATGTGGCTGCCCTGAGCTGGCCTCACAGCCAGTCCCTCTGTCTCCTCCTGTGATGTTTGGGCTGCTGCAAAGGTTTGCAGTTTGCTGGGAAATAATCAAGGCAACCTTTTTGATAGGAAATGCTATTTGAGCATTTGAGCACAAAAATCCCGTGCTTTTGATGGTGCTCTCCCTAGGAAGGTGTCTGAGGGCAGGAGAGCCTCCTCTGCTCTGTGGCTGTGTCTGCTGAAGCAGCAGGGGTGGCCAGGCTGGAGCTTGTTTTCCAGCTCTGGAGAAGGGAATTATACATGAGCTTCCCTCACAGCAGCCCCCTCCACCCTCCTGCCCTGCTGCCAGCCCACTGCTGTTTCCTCTTCTTTCTGCTTCTCTAAGCTATCAAGCCATGCTGGATTTTACTCATGTTTCACCCATCCCAGGACTGTGTTCCTGTATCCTCCTGCACAGAGGGACTGTGAATTCCCAGCCTGCCAGCAAAACACTTACAAGGGAACTCTGCACTGTCCCCCCAGAACACCCTCCTTGTAGCTGGGGCACCGTCCTCAGGAAGCACAGCTCTGGATTTCGGGATCACAGGCAGGTTTTTGGTGTTTTTTCCACGTACTCTGCCCACTGAGCTTTTCTACAAGGCACTGGGTGTTGCTCCCACTTCCAGTTAAACTTGAGTGCGGCACAGAGCCAAGCCCTGGCACCAGAAAGCTCCAGCTTCAGGGGGATGTCATAAATCCAGGCAGACAAGAATTTAAGCCATGTCTGTGCTTTACAACTGGCAGGTTGTGCCACCCCCACACTCCCCATGTGGCTGCTGTGTCTCTCATCCCACACAACTCACTTTCCTGGATCACAGAAACATGGAATCATGGAATGGTTTGGATCAGAAGGGACCTTAAAATCATTTTGTTCTACCCCCTGCCATGGGCAGGGACAGTTTCCACTCTCCCAGGTTGTTCCAAGCCCTGTCCAACCTGGCCTTGGACACTTCCAGGGCTCCAGGGGCAGCCACAGCTGCTCTGGGCACCTGTGCCAGGGCCTCCCCACCTTCACCCTTCCCAATATCCCATCTAACCCTGTCCTCTGGCAAGCTCTTGTCCCAAGTTCCTCTCCAGCTCTCCTGTCCCTTCAGGGACCTTGAGGACAAGAAAGTGCCTGTCCTTGTTCTGTGCTGTCCATGGCAGCCTGGGGACAGACCCCAGCACTCAGCCCTTGCGGGGCTCAGCCCGAGGGAACCCTCCGCTGACCATTGCATGGACTCTAAACTGCACCCAACAGGGGGAGAGCACCTGGCAATGGCAACAGCTGCGGGACTGCAACAGCCCCAGGCAGGAATGGGGAAATCAGTGTTTGGCTTACTCCTTGGAGAAGGGAAGGTCTGGGTGGGCTGGGAAATTCCTGCTGAAGCCTTCTCTGGTGGTTCATTACTTTTGAAATACTTGTGTGCCTCTGAGAACATTTGATCTCCTCTGATACAAACAGGTTGTCAGGAGACAGTGTGGGGTTTTGGGGTGGGTGCTGAGCAGGGCAGGGAAGAGGGCTGTGAACTCCGGGGTGTCTCTGCTCTCTCCAGGGTGTCTGCCGGGACCGGTTTGGGCTGTGCTGAGATGGGAGATTGGGATGTGCTCTCGCAGGGCTTGATCCCCATCCAATACAAGGTTTGAACAATTGCTCAAGGGCATATCTGAGCAAACAGAGCCAGTCTGGATTCGGGCCAGTCTCTGGGGCTGGACTGGGAGAGCCAGAGGCTGTGCTCCTGCAGGTGGGAACCCCGGGATGCTGGAGGCACTTTGTGATGAGCACAGGAGGTGATAACACCCTCCCCATCCCCTGTGAGCTTCTGGGCATTGCTCTGTTCTCACACCACATCCAGCAGTGCCTTGCAGCCTTGGAGATATTTGATTTTAAACCCAGACCCTTCAGACAGACTCTGAGGATCCCCACTCTGGTAACTGCTCACCCCTGAATTCCCAGCAGCTGCTTTCATGTGTGCAGACACAAAAACTGACCCAAAGTGGCACAAAAAGAGAGAATTCTTGTCATCTCGCCTTCCAACCTTTGCTCTTTGCTCTGCTCCCTCTCCACAGCTGCATTCCTACAAAGGCTTGACTCTTGAAACCAGAGGAAGACATGGATGTTCTTCCCAGCATAGCCTCTCCTGAGAAGTGGGAGAACAGGGTCAGGCAAAGGTGTGGTGTGTAGGGAGAACCAGGCATTGTCCCTGCACGATGTGGTAGCTCCCGCTGGCACGGGAGAGGAATGCACACAGCACATCTTGTAGGAAACAGGGAATGCTGTTCCCAGAGGCTGATCACCTGGTGCCTTCCTTTGGCTGAGCTTGTAGGAGAAATGGCCAGGGCTGGTGCAATCCTCCCACTCCTACCAGCCCAGGATCGTACACCTGCAATGAACCATCTCTGGAGCAGGGCTGTGTCACACCTCCAGCCAGGCACACTCAGGGTGACGGATGGTGGAGAAAGAGCTGTGAGGAAGAGCTGGGAAGGTGAATCTGCAGGGGTTGAGGAGGGCAGTCTGCCCTAAACCTTGACTTTGACTTTCTGGGAGTCCCAGAAAGGTGGAAAAACCCTCTGGGGACCTTTAACCTCCTGATCCAGCCCCAGGGCTAATTTCAAAGTCAAAGCAGAGCCCAGAGAAGCTGTGGCTGCCCCATCCCTGGAAATGTCCAAGGCCAGGCTGGATGGGATTTGGAGCAACCTGGGGTGGGGGATGCCATGGGAAGTTGGTTGGAACCAAGTGATCTTTAGGATCCCTTCCAACCTTCCAACCCAAACCTTTTAATGATTCTGTGATTTCTCATGACCTTGTCCAGTCGAGTTTTGCAAATCCCAGGGGCCAGAGATTTTTGACCACACTTTTGCCACAGACCTTCCCCAGCCAGGCCAAGCAGCCCCAGTTCCCTCCCACACCACACACTCAGTACCTTCAGATGTTTCAGTGACTCTCCACTGGACTTGGCAGGGTTTTCTGGCCTCCCCCTTGTACCAGAGTGTCCTCAAACTGCCCACAGTCCTCCAGATGCAGCCCCAGGAGAGCTGAGCAGGTGGGAATAACCCCATCCTTCCAGCTGTGACACAGCTGGGCTGTGCCGCCCTTTAGGGGGGCAGGGGGAAGGGGTGGCTTTGGGCCACATACATCAATTTTTGGTGCAGGTGAGGATACCCATCCAGTCCATCAGTGTCTCCTGGGTGGGAGACATCCCTTGGGAGGGCTGTCACAGGAGCAGGACTGACAGTCACGGGAGAAGACTGGAGGACATCACCCAGAAAACAAAATAATGATCCAAAGGAGATCACATCGCTCTCTGTAAATGTTTTGGAGGACTTCAACTACCTGGGAAGGTGATGTTTTAAGCAATTAGATGGTAGTGGTGGAAGGAAAGATCAAAATGGATTCACAGGCTAAGTTTAGGCTGGAAACCTGAGGTGGTGGAAGGTGCAGTGGTAGTAACAGCCTGGAGAAAACCTCCACATTCATGTCAGGAGGGAGAAAAAATCTGAAGAGGTAAAAAAAGAATGGCAAATTCCAAAGAGAGCTGCCTGGAAGCAGGTGGTACCCAGGAGAAGTTGGGCAGGGCTCTCATGGGTGGGTGGGAGTTGGCAGGATTTATTGACAGACACCTAAATGACTTAACAGAACCCAACATGCCCCATTTGGCCCAAATTACTGATGCCTTTCACACCAGAAGTGTGAGCCCCTGGATTATTTGGCCTTCGTGGAGCTGCATCAGGTTCCTGTGGGCTCAAGGGACTTAGCAGAAATATGGAAATTCAGGGTTTAACAGTTTTCTCTGAGCCTTGAAGGTGGGAGTTTGGAGCAAGAAAAAGGAAAGGGATATTTCATGGGTCACTGGGGTGATTCTGGCCAGTTCCCCAGCTGCAGATTTATAGATTCAAACTGGGGACAAATAGGAGAAGAATGAGAAAATCAAAGGCATATCTCCAAAGCTACATGAAAAAAAATTATATATATATTTATATAAAAGGGAAGTATTTCATCCATCTGCCTGCATTTTCCTTGGTGCTTCTTTTCCAGTGCTTTGATAAGCAAGACTCTTAAAGAAATGCTATGGAAGAAATTTCCTTCCCTCAACAACTACTTTCCCTTATCAATTCCCCCCAAATGAAAAGATTATTTTAAAAGATAATAGAGAAAGAAAGGAAAGGAAGGAGAAAAGCCACAAAGGTTTCTGTGATTTAACAAGGCTATTGTGGGATATATGAAAGAAACTGAGGAACCCACGGGCTGACTTTGATGTGGAGCCTTTGAAAACCTGAGCAGGAAGAAACAGCCCTGACCCAGGCGTGTCCTGATGAAAGAGGGGAGCAGGACTTGTCACACCAAAGCCAGGACTCCGTCTATCGAAATCCCACGGAGGTGCCAGCTCCAAATATGGCTGTGTGCAATCCCACTGTTCCATCCCAGGCTGGAGGACGGGCTGGATGGTGTGAGGAGCAGGGACCCGCCGGAGTGACCTCCCTTCCTCACGCCCCGCATCCCTGGACAGGCAGCAGGGTGCGAGGCGGAGGGAGCTGCTGGGCTTGGCTGGGCTGCAGAGCCTCCTCTGGCAGAGGAGCAGCTGGGAATTCCATTCCATCGGGAATTCCATTCCATCAGAAGGGCCCCGCAGGATGGTAGAGCCACAGGGACGGGTGGTGCTCACAGGGTACAATGCACACAGAGAAATATGGTACTCACAGGATACAGTCTGCACAGGGAGGTGTGGTACTCACAGGATGCATATGGGGAGGTGTGGTACTCACAGGGTACAATGCGCACAGGAGGCGTGGTACTCACAAGATGCACACAGGAGGTGTGGTACTCACAGGATACACTGCGCACAGAGAGATCTACTACTCACAGGATGCAATGCACACAGCGAGGTGTGATACTCACAGGACGAACACAGTGAGGTGTGGTATTCACAGGATATACTGTGCTCAGGGAGGTGTGGTACTCACAGGGTACAATGCACACAGGAGGTGTGGTACTCAGAGGATGCACACAGGAGGTGCGGTGCTCACAGGATACACTGCACAGAGAGAAGTGTGATACTCACAGGATACACTGCGCACAGCAAGATCTACTACTCACAGGATGCAATGCACACAGGGAGGTGTGGTACAGGACACTGCACACAGGAGGTGTGGTACTCACAGGATACACTGCACACAGAGTGGTGTGGTACTCACAGGTACTCACAGGATATACTCCGCGCAGGAGGTGAGGTACAGGACACAGTGCATGCAGGGAGGTGTGGTACTCAAGGCATGCTGTGCACATAGAAAGTGTGGTACTCACAGGATACTGTGCACACAGAAAAGTGTGGTACTCACAGGTTACACTGCAAACAGGAGGTGTGGTACTTGCAGGATTCAGGGCACACAAGGAGCTGTGGTACTCACAGGATACAATGTGCACAGGGTGGTGTGGTACTCCCAGGATGCACACAGGGAGGTGTGGTACTCACAGGATGCACACAGGGAGCTGTGGTACTCAAGGGATACAATGCACACAGAGGCATGTGGTACTGAGGATGTGGTGTCACAGGGAGCTGTGGTACAGGATGCACACAGTGAGGTGTGATACTCCCAGGGTGCACACAGGAGGTGTGGTATTCACAGGATGCATACGGGGTGTGGTACTCACAGGATGCAATGCACAAAATAAGGTGTATTACTCAGAGGATGCATTTCACAGAGCCAGATGCATTACTCAGAGGCTGCACTGCACACAGTGAGGTGCATTACTCAGAATGCATTGCACACAGTGAGGTGCATTACTAACAGGATGCACTGCATGCAGCGAGGTACGTTACTCACAGGATACACTGCACACGGTGAGGTACGTCGCTCTGAGGTTGCATTGCACACAGCAGGTGACATTATTCACAGTAATGCAGTGGGATGCATTGCTCACAGGATGCATTACCCACAGGATGCACTGCTTGCAGTGGGATGCATTGCTCACATGATGCATTGCTCACAGGATGCATTGCTCACAGGATGCATTGCTCACAGGATGCATTACTCACAGGATGCAGCACTCGCAGGATGCATTACTCACAGGATGCATTGCACTGTGAGGTGTGTTACTCATAGGTTATGCTGCATGAACGAATGCATTGCTCACAGGACGCGCCCCATGGAGTGAGAGGGGAGGACCCCAGTGCAGGTGAACACGGAGACCCTGGAGGCGGTGCCAGGCCCCTCAGAGCCAGCACTGGCCATGGCACGCAGCCCATGGGCGGTGGGATCTGTGGGGAGTGGGGAATGACAGAGGCACTGTTGTATCCCCGGGGAGACACGGCCCTTCCCAGAGCTCAGCCCCTCTGCTCATGGGAAAACTGAAAGGACACATGGACACGCTGGAGAGTCCAACAAAGAGCCGTGAAGCTGCTGAAGGGACGGGAGCATCTTTGTGGAGAAAGGCTGGGAGAGCTGGGATGGTTCAAGCTAAAGAAGGCTCAGGGCAATATTCCCAGTACATGTAAACACCTGGAGGGAGGGTGTAGAGGACACAGCCACACGTGGGATGAACTGGGAGCATCCTGCGCTCCATTAGTGCTCAGAATGTGAGACAGATCACAGAACAAAGTGTCCAGAAAACCCCCAGGGAAGGAGTGGAGCACTGGGAAATCTCAACAAAACCTGGAGGTTCAGCTCACTCTGCTGGAGCTGAACTCTTGACTTGGAAGGTGATGTTTTATCTCTAGTCTTCCCTGAGAAGTCTAATTTTCAGATGAATGATATGTGTGGACACCCTTCAATCTGACTTCCAAACCTGCAGAAACACTCCATATGGCCACACAACTCCCATCAGGACCAGGAGTGGATGCCTTGGGGTGGATGCAAGAACAGAATAAAACTATTCTTTAAACCTCTTCTCAGCATCTGCAGCTTATGCATGTTTTTAAAAAATAGGTGGTATTTACAATTTTATTATTTTATTAATCCTCCTAATGGTGTTTTGAACCCAAGAAAACTTTCAGCACAAAGGCACCCTGTGGTGTTGAGTTCTGCAGTGGAATTAATTACGAGTGGCACTGGGCAACTCGAGCTTGCTGCTGTGAGCCCCAACCAGCACATCCGTACACAGGGCTGGGCAGGCAAAGCCTCAGTGAAACACCAGAAAATCACAGAATCACAGACTGGCTGGGGCTGGGAGGAATCTCTGGAGGTCATTTGGATCTCTGAAGGTCATTTGGTCCAATGTCCCCTGCTAAAGCAGGGCCACCTATGGCTGGTTGCCCATTTGATTATTTCCAAGGATGGAGACTCCACAGCCTCTCTGGGTGACCTGTTCAGTGCAAAACACCAAGTCCTTGTCACTGGCAGGGAAAAATCCTGTTTAGGAACATCAGGTGCAGCTCTGGCACCTATGTGCAGGGGGATTTAATCCAATGGATGCAGTGCAGGGCTAGATTGGACATGGCTGAGGGTAACCCCAGGAATATAAAATCACAGGCACAGTGATGCTGCCAGAGCCAGCTCCAGGAGTCTGTGTGTGACACTGGGATCAGAGCTTCCACCTCACTGCCTAGAGCCACCAGCTGTGGGGTTGGGGTATCCATTAACACCAAGGTGATGGGGATAAGTGGGAACAACAGTGGGATAAAAACGTGGCAGTAAGGCATCCCCAGGAGTCCCGGCCCAATGACAGAGAAGTTCAAAAGTTCAGGAGCATGGCTGACAGGGAAATGTGTTGGAAAATAAAGACCTTAATTACAGTGACCATGTGTGACCCTGCCTTTGTTGGGGACTCGGTGGCTGAAGTGCCACTCGATCAGGGGCTGGTGCCTGTGCCAGCAGCCGTGGCAGCAGGACAGAGCAGGAGCACTGAGGGCCGGGGCTGCAGGGCACAGCTCCCCACCAAAAACCCCTGTTCAGTCCTTTGGGAACAGGTCTGCAGGTCTGTCTCCAGGGGAAGAGCTGCAGCAGCAAAGGCTTCGCATGAAAATGTGTCAGGGAAACACAGGGATAGAAGATTTCACTGGTAGAGTACGAGCAGGAAGTCACAGGGGAAATTTGTTGAGATAAGTGCCTGATTTTCAGGTACTTACACAGAATTTCTGTGGTGCCTCTAGCAGTGACTTTAACTTGCAGTTTGATTATGTGAGAGACAGTAAGGCTGGAAATAACATATTCATAGAATCATAGAATGGTTTGGGTTGGAAGGAGCCTTAAAGCCCATCCAGTCCCACCTCTGCCATGGTAGGGACACCTTCCATAGCCCATTGCTCCAAGTCCTGTCCAGCCTGGCCTTGGACACTTCCAGGGATCCAGGGGCAGCCAGAGCTTCTCTGGGCAGCTCCTTGTGAACTTAAAACAGAAGAAATCATCAACTTCAAACCAAAGAAATCAGTGCCAAGTGCAGTATTTTCCTGAGCTTCAGCAGTGAACAAACAATCAGTTATGGGAGCTGCAGCAGCCAAGCATGGCCAGGAGTGTGCCATGAGAGGGACCCCAGGGTGCTCTGATGGCTCAGCAGGCCCTGCACTCACAGAGAGCTCCAGTAAACATTAATATTGATTACCAATTTACAAATGACCAAAGGACATGGGCTGAAACCCAGTGCTGGCAAAATCTCTGCTTCTCAGCTGTCACAGCTCCCTCACATTCCCCACGAGACCATCGCTTCCCACCCTTCATCCTCCAGACCTCGGAGCACTCAGATGTGCTGGGCAGCTCCAGGCTCCGTGTGCACAGTGAATTATTTGTGAGGTACCTTCCACATCCTCACTGCATCCCTTGCAGAGGGGGTGCTCATAAATAAATTAACTCCTTGCAGCTCTGAGGCATCTGACAGACAATCCTCCCCCTTTTTCACATTGTGTAGGGCTTGGTAGGCCAGCACGAAACTTTATTTCCTTAACAAATGATTTTGTATGATCTAAGGTGTCCTGGGTCTGAAATTCACCTGTCACAAGAAGAAAACCCGCAATTATGTCACCCTCCTGTCTGCAGTGTGCAATTTATCCAACAAATTGATCTCCTTTTGTCTTAGGCTGCTGCTTGCCAATGTGCCTTTGGAACTGGTTTCCTATGGGAAATGGCTTGATGAGTTTGTTAGGAGAACAGTTTCCTCTGCTGAGTGAGCTGATTCCTGTCTAAATCTTTTCCCTTGACTGAGACAGATTTTATTAAGCCATAAGGCACTTCTGAGATTTGTGATGAATATTAGAATTTGTGCAAGGCAGTGAGGGGTGGGAGGCACTCGATGCAAGAAGCACAGGGGGGTCTGGGGGAATATTTGGGGTTAAGTAAAGGTTTAAAAGAGTCTGTACAGGAGGGAGGGGATCTCGAAGTTCTGTGCAAACACAATGCAATGGACAATGACCAGAAAGGGTCAGGAGGAGCAGCAACACTCATAGACAGTGGAGGCTCCAACCCCTCTGCTGCCATTAGCAATGCTGTTAAAATTCCCACAGATTCCCAGCCGACCCCAGGCCCTCATTGATTTACTCCAAAAGTGATTGAGAGCACATCAAAATGTTTCTGAGCAGCTTTTCTGGGCTGCCTGGGAAACAAATCGCCTGTACCTGAGCAATCAGCTGGCCCTGGTGGGGCATTTGGGTAAGCCCAGGTGTGGATGGATGCAGTTCCTTCCTCAGCACTGAGCTCTTTATTGCTGTAAACAGGAATTATTCCTCTCCCCCATTCCCTGGTGCTGAGCCCTGGCTGGCAACACTGATGGCTGGGGGAGATATTTACCTGTTCCCAATTGCAGGCTGTTTTTCTGAGCCTCCTTGTCTTTGGTAATGGCTGAATTTTGATCTGCTGACCATTGTCCCCCCATCCTCAAGGGATTTGTTCTCCCTTGATGTCATCATGGCAGATGTCCCACCATTTTCCACCAGGAAATTGTATGTTTTCTTTTTCCACTGTTGCTGAACCAAGGATCAGGATTTATGATGGGAACTTGTTTAGACAAACTCATTTACACCCTGGTTCTTCCTCGGTGTTTTCCCTGGCCCTTGCATGATCATCTTGGCTGGGACTGCAGTGTTGGGAAAGAGGAAAGTGTTTCACAATAAGGAGCATCTGAGTCACTGGGAAAGGCTGAGGTGGCCTTTATCAGAGTGCCCTGACCTGTCCTGAAAATGCAGTTCCCAGATCCCTCAAGCCCAGGTGAAAGCACCGTGTGACAGGTGAATGTTGTCCCCCACCAGGGGTGAGGCTCGGATGGAGACAAAAGTCAGTGTTGGTTCCCATTAAACTGGGGAGCAGTGGTGACCAACTGTGGTGACCAGCACTGTGTGTCAAAGGCAATGCCACCCAGGGTCGTGGTTTGACCCTGGCCAAATGCCAGGCACCCATGACAGCCACTCCCTCTGTCCCCTGCCACAGCTGGGCAGAGGAGAGAAAAAAAATTAAACTAAGAGGTCCTGAGTCGAGATAAAGACGGGGAAGAAACATTCCGAGGGCAAAACAGGCACAACTTAGAGTTACTAGAGAGTGAATTTATTACTAACAGAGACAGAGGAGGAACCTGAGAAGTAAAATAAGCCCTTAAAGCATCATTCTTCCCTCCAACCCCTCCCTCCTTCCCACCAACAGTGCAGGGGGACAGGGTGTGGGGGTTTGGGTCAGTTCATCACCAAGGTCTTTCTTCTGCTGCTCAGGGAGAGGAGTCCTTCCCCTGCTTCCCTGTGGAGTCCCTCCCATGGGAGACAGTTCTCCATGAACTTCTCCAGCATGGCTCCATCTCACGAGCAGCAGTCCCCCCAAACTGCTGCAACGTGAGTCCCTCCCACGGGCACAGTCCCCCCAAACTGCTGCGGCGTGGGCCCCTCACCCATGGGGTGCAGTCCTCCAAGGCCAGGTTGCTCCATCCTGGGAGCAGGGCCTCCTCTCTCCCCCGTGTCTCCCACTGGATCACAGTCTCCTCCAGGCATCCAATTGCTCTGGCGTGGACATCCCCCCATGGGCTGGGGGTTGATCTCTGCATCCCCATGGACCCCACAGGCTGGGGGTGGATCTCTGCATCCCCATGGACCCCACGGGCTGGGGGTGAATCTCTGCATCCCCATGGACCCCACGGGCTGGGGGTGGATCTCTGCATCCCTATAGACCCCACGGGCTGGGGGTGGATCTCTGCATCCCCATGGACCCCATGGGCTGGGGGTGGATCTCTGCACCCCCTGGACCCCAGGGGCTGCAGGGGCACAGCTGCTCCACCATGGTCATCACCACGGCCTGCAGAGGAAATTCAGCTCTGGCACCTGGAGCACCTCCTCCCCCACCTTCTCCACTGCCTTTGTGTCAGTGTCTCCATGTTTCTTTCCCCCACATGTTCTCACCTCCTCCTCCTTCTCTGGCTGCAAAAAATCTGTGTGCCCCCTTTGTTTTGATTTCTTCTTAAATATGTCATCACAGAGGTGCAACCAACCTCTCTAATTGGCCCAGCCTTGGCCAGCAGCATGTCCATTATCTTCAGAGCCGTCAGAGACTGGCTCTGCTGGACATGGTGGAAGCTTCCAGAAGCTGCCCACAGAAGCCATCTTTGTGGCCCCTCCACTACCAAAAACCAGGCCATGCAAAACCAACACACCCAGCAAGGAGAAAATGGATATTTGGGGCTGGAGTACAGAATCATAAAATCAGAGAATCCCAGGAATGGTTTGGGTGGGAAGGGATGATAAAGCCCATCCAGTCCCACCCCTGCCATGGGCAGGGACACCTCCCACTGTCCCAGGCTGCTCCAAGCCCTGTCCAGCCTGGCCTTGGACACTGCCAGGGATCCAAGGACAACCACAGCTTCTCTGGGCACCCGTGCCATGAGGGGGGACATTCAAGGGATGTTCCCAGGGTGCAGCCAGATGACATTACTGACATCTCTGATTATGTCCTCCAGCCTCCTCAGTGCTCTGCACCAGTGTGGGAGGATTTAGTGACACAATTGGGATAACTGGGGCTCAGCTCTGTTAATTACCACCATTGAGGGACATGCCTGGGGCTTCCCACAGCAGCGCCTTCCTCCTTTAGGGAGCACTGTGCTCCTTGTTACAGCTTCAGGGCTTATTCCATAAGTAAGGAGTAAGTCCAGGGAGGGAAGGGGAGGTGAGAGCTGGAACCCCTCTCCTATGACAAAAGGCTGAGAGAGCTGGGGGTGTCCAGCCTGGAGAAGGGAAGGCTCCACGGAGACCTCAGAGCCCCTTCCAGTGCCTAAAGGGGCTCCAAGAGAGCTGGAGATGGACTTGGGACAAGGGATGAAGGAACAGGACACAGGGAATGGCTTCCCACTGCCAGAGGGCAGGGTTAGATGAGATATTGGGAAGAAATTTTTCTCTGTGAAGGTGGGCAGGCCCTGGCACAGGTGCCCAGAGAAGCTGTGGCTGCCCCTGGATCCCTGGAAGCGTCCAAGGCCAGGCTGGACAGGGCTTGGAGCAACCGGGGATGGTGGAAGGTGCACCTGCCCAGGGCAGGGGTGGAATGAAATGAACTATAAGGTCTCTTCCCACCCAAACCATTCTGTCATTCCATGAATTCTGTGAGTACCTTCCATCAGCGCTGCTCTGGTGAAGACATTTCCCACGTCAAATCCTCCTGGGCTGCCTCTCGCCGTAGAGTCCATCCAGGAATGTCTCTCTCAGTGATGCCCTGCTGGGAGAAGGCCTTGGCTGTGGTTGGGCATTGCTCTGGGCCTGGGACCATCTGTGGGGCACAGAAATTTGGTGTCTGGAGGAGACAAGGCACAGTTGGAACCTCTGGATAGGACATTTGAATGGGATGAGTCTGTCCCTGCAGCTGAACTCCATTCACTCGTTGGTTCCCTCTGGCCCTGAGGCACATGAGGGGCCAAAGGAAGGCAGAGGAGAGCAGAATCAAATCTGGACTTGACTGTAATTTCACCATAGCACTGCTGCTGGTGACTTCTACCATCACCAGCTCTCCTGGCCTTTCTGTGTGAGTAAAACAAAGCAGAAGATGCAGGGTCTTGCAGGAAGGAGGGCTCAGTTGCCCAGATTCGTGTGCTCAAGGGTTCAGAGGGAGCATCATGTGGATCTCTGTGGCCACACTCAGTCATCAGGGAGTCCCAAGCCATCCTGGAACCCCAAGGCAGGTTTCCTCCAGTGATGAGGGCACACTCTGCTGACCTGGGGTGAGCAGACCCACCTCTCCAGGGAGCTGAGCACAGCTGAAGCTTTGGGAAGTGTAGTTAAACACCTCCAGGTCTGTGACTTACAGCCTTTGGCCCCCTCATGATCTGCCAGCTTTTCACAGAAAATGATGTGTCATTCTCAGGTCTCAACTGGTCCCTTCCTGCTGCCTGCAAACACAGATTTTTGGCAGTGTTTCCCCCCTTCCCAAGCCCTCTGTCTCTCCCTGCTCCCCAAGCCCTTGTCTGCCGTCTCTCCCATCAGACACTTGCTGTGTGCAGGCAGGGAAAGGCAAAGTGAAGTTTGGAATGGGAGGGTTTATTTTTTCCCTCAGGATGGAGTCCTTCCCCTGTGCTGCCAGGGACCTGCAGAGTAGACAGCCTTTCCCTAACCCCTGGGGGGCTCTGGGCTGCTCACCCCTCGCTTTGCACAGAAAACAGCTGCAGAAATACATCTTCCCTGAGATGCACATGCAAGCTGGGACAGGCACCCCGTGGCTCAGGGAAGAGGGACAGAGCCCTTTGTGCAGGAAATTTCTCCATTCAGCCATGCAAAAGAGCCCCCAGGAGCTTTTGCAGGAATGCAGGAGAAAGGCTCTACCCCAACACGGAAGAGTCTGGACTGACTGGTGAGTGCACCAAAACTCTGTGAGAAACTGTCAGGAAGCAGAAGAGGGTTTGATTTGATTTAATTTAATTTAACTTTCTAGGGAAACTGATCCTGCTCCCCTGCATCCTCACTTGCACATGTACAAATGCCAGGATGTGGTGCCTGGGTTGGGCACAGTGCAATAAATTGTTATCCAAAATCTATTTTCCACATCAATCCAGAGCATCCAGGGAGGGATTGTAAGGACACAGCAGCTGACACCCTTTCCAAATGCAGCACAGCAAGGGTGTGTCCTCACAATCCCTCCCTGGATGCTTGTGATTGTCAAGGATAAGAAGTTTTTGGGCAGTAGTTTTGACCCAGAAGTCAGCATTTACTGCAGTGTGATCTTTTGCTTTAGACTTTTTCTTGCTTCACCCTCAGTAAGTCTTAAGTGAGATTGATTTCTGTTGCCTGTGTTTCCTTGTTTGGAGCCTCTGGTGGAGCTGGTGCGTTTGTTGGGATAGCAGGATGAGAAATGGCACAGTCACTGTGATTTTGGCTGCCAAAGCTGCTGGGGACAGCTTTCTGCCGCCAAGTCACCTGGGCCTTGGGCTTTGTACAAGCAACACTCTTCTCTGTCGCTGTCACTCATGTCCCTTCAGTCAGCCTGTGCTCACCTGAGACAACTCACACAATTCCTCTGTGAGCCAAGGCAGGATGGACACCATGGGTGGTGGCGTTTCATGGAATCATGGAATCATGAAGGCTGGAAAAGACATGCAAATCATCAAATGCAACCTTCAACCACACACCCCCATGGACACCACAGCACAGCACAAAGTGCTGGTCTGCTGGTTTATTTAACACTTCCAGGAATGTGCCAGTGTCTAACCACCCTTTCCATGCAGGGTTTTTCCCAATATCCAACCTAACCCTCCCCTGGCACAGCTTGAGGCTGTTTCCTTTAGTTCCCTGGCAGCAGAGCCTGATGCCCCTGCAGCCGGACCCTCCTGTCAGGAGGTGTGGAGAGCAAGGTCCCCCCCGAGCCTCCTTTTCTCCAGGCTGAACAACCCCAGGAGGAAATATTTAATTTGAAGAGCAGCCTCTCATTTTCTTGGCTCACCATCAGGGGAGTCCCTGCTCAGCCCCTGCCTGGCTGGACTTTGTCACATGCTGGAGTTTCGTGAGATGCTTTTGGTTCTCTGTGACTTTCTGGAGAAACTTTGACAAAGGCTTTTGAAAGACTCAGTAAATTGCATCCTTCACAACTGCTTTGCTGACACACTTAAAGCAGGCAGAGGAACACAATTTTCCTTTAAAGAGGACATGCTGGGTTCTCTGTCTTACGTGCCATAACCAGTAATGAAAGTCAAGCATGTCCCCTGCACACTCCCAGGCTTGTTTAACCCTTCTTGCTGCACTGCCTGCTGCAAGAGGCACAAGGAAAGGCAGCAAATTACTGAAAACCTGAGCGAATCTGCAGGTGAAAGGGGGAAAAGAGGCCAAATCCAAAAAAGTCTGATTCCAGAGAAGCAGGAGGAATGGATTTTGAGGAGTAAGTAATGCTTTTCTTCTTGGATAGAGATCATATTTACAGTTTGCCCTCCTAGAGTATTAAAAACAGCAGAGCAAATTGCTAATTATAAGCTAGAGCTTGACAAACTGACTCTAAACATCTGTTAAACATTGTTTGTGGCTAAAACTTGGGTAGCTAGCTATAAGATCAGTAGTTAACTGCTCCATCCTCCCTCTGCAGCAATGGAATGACTTGGCTTCTCCACGAGCCTGAGCTCTCCAGGTGAGCCCTTGCTCAGAGCTCCCTGTGCCAAGTCCCCTGGCTCAGAAGGAAGTCCTGCCTCAGAGGGCCTCACCTCTTTCTCTTGCTATTTATTTATATACCAAGTTTGGAGCAATCTTCATGTTTTCCTCAGGATTTTGGTTACATAACTCAGGTACTTGATTTGATTTGTGGTTTATTATTATTAACTGTGTTAATAGTGAGTGCAGCTACAAATAATGATGTATTTTACCTGTGACTTAAAAAACCAGGCAAACACCATCTCCTGGCATAGCAGCAATGTTATACAAGGGGGAAAATAGGAGAATATCACCATCTCTGTCCCACTGACTCTGAGCAGTCCCTTCCTGGTCACTGAAGGAGATTTTCCCTCTCACTGGTTGTCATGAAAAGCCACGTACAGGTACCTTTGGAAAGGCTCCTGCCTTTTCCTTGCTGCACATTAATCAGTGTGAGGACATCCTGCCCTGCACTCAGATGGCAAATAACCAGGATAACGCCTCACCAGAGGGAACAGATCCACATGGAACGCATTCCAGCTTCCCCAACCCTGGCCAGCCATGGCTGGGCAACAAACATCCCCCAAACCTGACTGTGCCTGGGGACACCAGGAGGGGAGGGGATAGGGGTGCTTGGCAAAGCTGTCCCCTGCCAGGAGAAACAGCCCCAAAGCACGGGAAGGGGCAGTGAGCCCAGAGCCACAGACCATGGTCCAGGGATCCCAAACTGGGAAAAGTCAGGCTCAAGCCAAGAGGGGCATCCAACAGGTGGGGACTCAGCTAAAGGGGAGGGGAGGCAGTGGAATGGGAGGAACTGGAGTGGAATGGGAGGAACTTCAAGCTAGTAGAACAGAAGACTAATTTCAGGAAAGACATGGAATCGTGATGCCATATAGCCATGGCATATAAAAACCTGGAATGTCCTGAGCTGGAAGGGTCCCACAAGGACCATCCAGTCCTACTCCTGACCCTGCATAGACACCCCAACAATCCCACCCTGTGCACCCCTAAGAGTGTTGTCCAGGCACTCCTGGAGCTCTGGCAACCTTGGGACCATCACCATTCCCTGGGGAGCCTGGGCAGTGCCCAGCACCCTCTGGGGAATGAACCTTTTCCTGATACCCAACATAAACCTCCCTGACACAGCCTGGACACCACTGAGCCAACACAGTGAAAATCTCGGGTTAAAGGCTGTGGCAATGGACCATCCCTGTGGAAGGACAGTGGGTACAGTCAGAATAGAGTTTGATTGTCACCTGAAGCCAATCTGAGTTTCCAAGAGCCAAGCGGTGACCTGGGGGAGCTCAGTATCTCCGTGTGCTCTCTGGGTGACAATTCAGGTGCAGCCTCACTGCATTTGTAGGCTACACCAGAGACGAGGAGGCCGATGGCATAGGAGTGGCAGAGCTTTCGTCCACGGGCACCTCAACAAAGTTCAGATCTGGGCCAACGGGAACCTCCCAAATCCAGCTGCTCCAGGACAGGATGACCCCGGTCACCAGGGCAGCCTGGGAAGAAATGGATCAGCCTGCTGGGCAGGACCAGGCGGACAGATGGAACACGAGTCAACAGTGCACTCTCATGGCAAATCAGGGAAACCACAAATGAGGTGCACGAGGTTCACGAGGACTGGGACCAGAAAGGAGGAGTTACCACTTCCCTCTACTCCGTGCTGGGATGCCCTGTTCTTGTCCATCGCCCAAGCTCTCTGCTCCACCCAGAACAAGAGGGTGTGACAAAACACACAGGAGGGTTGGCAGGGGGTGGCTGAGGTGGCAGCAGTGACCCCAGGACAGGTGGAAGGAGCTGTTTTGTGCTGTCACACAGATAATGCTGAGGGGCTGGAGATCACAGCCCACCAACACTTGGAGGGCACTTAGAGAATGACACCAAAGAGACAGCAATGCTCCAGGTGGGATATTAGGAAAAAATGCCACCAAAGCATTAGCTCTCACTCCATCAGGTGACCACGTTTTCCAAAACATCTGCTGTTCCCCAGAGCCACAGTGCTCCCTGCAGAACGAGCATTCCCAGTCCATGTTCTTGCACACAACTCCCTCATCTGCACAGCAAGATTATCAGGATAATTGCTCCACAACATTTAATTGTGTGGAATTCTATTTACCTAAAACTCCTCACCAAGTGAATGTCAGCATCGAGACCTATTTCTTCAGGAAAGGAAATGAGTAGTGAAGCACATTAAGAGCAGTCTGTGAACCATCAGTGTTGTGCAAATTGGACAGTCAATGCCACAGTTTGGGATATTGCCTGCTTTGTGCACAACTGAGGGAATAATTTATAATAACAATTTTCATATAATGTAAAAAAAGAAGAATAAATCACTATGGTAGCTGAGGGTGGAAGAGACGTAGGAAAAGCAATAGAAAAGGAAGAAAATAAATTAACCAGTAGCTGAATTTTTTACATTTGTGTATCAGCAAAAAAGAAAACTGAAGTAGAAAATTTGACTCATTCAGAGCAGACAATGTTTTACTTGTTCTTAAAGGCATCGCAGGGAATGAATGCAAACTGAGAGAGAGATGTATGCAAATTCATGCAAATTCATCTGCAAATCAGCACATACCATCAGTCTCTTGGCACGTTCCCAGCGTCTCTGTGTTGCAGGGA
The DNA here is from genome assembly GCA_036785705.1 of Acanthornis magna. Lineage (NCBI taxonomy): Eukaryota > Metazoa > Chordata > Aves > Passeriformes > Acanthizidae > Acanthornis > Acanthornis magna. The sequence goes on along the minus strand of JAWUZG010000174.1, from coordinate 657,395 downwards.
CTGAGGAGGGACTGAGCAGGAGGCTCAGAGTGAGGGGCAGGGGAAGTGTTGAGTCCCTCCCCGCAGGATCCACAGCCCTGGGACAGGGTTGGCTGCACTGGGACACAGCTATTTTCCCTCTGCCCTTCCTCCCTCCTGCACCGACAGCATCTCCTCCCTCTGTCCAGGGACACACGGGAAAGCTGGGCTGGAGGAACAAGCAGGGACTGACATCTGCAGTTCCATTTGCTGGTCATCATCCTTTTTCCTGCAATAATTTCACCACAGAGCAAACAGAAATGTTCTGTATTTTGGCTTCTCCAAGCCCCACTCAGAAGAGTCTGTGTTTGTATTCTCGCACTCATGTTTCCCTGTACTTTAGACTTCTCTGTATTTAAGGATTCACCTCTTCTGTTTGCCAGCATCATTCCTCACACCCACATGAAGAAATGCTGATAGTTGTTTATTCTTTGCTTCTCTTTCCACATCACTTATTTTTAAATATTCTCTCAGAATGAAACATTTATGAGTGTTCTTCATTATGGGCTTCATCCTTATCTCCTGAGACCAGTGGTCCTTACTGACATCCAAAGAGTAGGACTTAATTATTTCTCTTTCTTCCGAAGGAAAACAGCAATTTATTGTGAGGTTTTGGGGTGTTTTGTAGGGTATCTTTTTCCTTCCTTCTACTTTGTTGAAACAGCTTTGTATGAATTGTTCTGGGAAAGTAAAGTATTAAAATGTATTAAGTTACTCATCGTTTGCAATAAATCAAATCCACCAACACATTTTTTTGGGCAGTCTGTCAGTACCAACACCCAGCTTTGAAGGCCATCTGAATATCTTCCCAATACCTTCCATCATCCCAGCCTTACCTGCTGTGCCCCTCACCTGCAGAATTTTGTCTATTAGGACAGGCAAAGGGACTGGAAGCAACACAGGGCAGAAACCAAAATTTATAGCAGCAGTCAAACGTTGGACTTGATGATCTTGGAGGTCTATTCAAACCTTAATAATTCTATGAGTCTATAAAATAATAAGCACATTTTTAGGGCTATATTTTTATATAGCCCTATATTTATATTTTTAACATACGTATTTTATATTTTTGGGGCTGTATTTCTATTAAATATGCTGTCATGCATTTAGGAGCTCCACAAATAAAGGAGTAATGTGCAGCTGGTTTTATGTGTAGAATCAAATGTCAGAAGAGGTTGTCCAGTGAGGCTGTGGAGTCTCTGTCCTTGGAGTTTCTTCAAGCAGAACTGGAAAAAGCCCTGAGAAGTCCTGTTTGACCTCATATCTGACCCTGCTTTGTGCAGGAGGTTGGAACAGAGAACTCCTGAGGTCCCCCCTACAAATTATCCTATAAATTTGGGTATTGGAGCATTTCCCCAGGCAAGCTGTACTTGAGTTAATGAAATGTCTGGTTTGAAGGTGTATTTCCCAAGTCTCAAAGCTTTAACCCAATGCCCTTCCTCTGTCTCAAATTCCTGGACAATCATTCTCAAAAATCCTAATTGTCCCCAAAAATTCCAATCCCCCCAATGTTATTAGGGAGACTTTGTGCTTTGGATGGCACAGGGATAAGCCCCAGCCCTGTGTCCCCTGGCACACAAGGCCACTCGTGGATGCCAAGGGAAGGTCAGCCAGGCTCTCCTGGTGGCTCACACGTGGCTTGGAACAACTTTTAAATGGAAATGCATGTGAGTTCCCAAACCCAGAGCCACAAGCTTCCCTGTTCCCGCCCGGCCCCTGGACTTATATAAACCTATCTGTGCCTGGAAGAGGAGTTCAGATCCAACCCCAGAGCATTTTATATCATGGAATCAAGGAATCACAGACTGCCCTGGGCTGGAAGGATCCCCTGCATCCAACCCCACTGCATGGGCAGGGATGCCAACCACCAGACCAGGCTGCCCAGACATATGATCCAGATAAAGCTAGATTTAGATGATATTTTAATGTTATCAGCTATTTTAATGTTATCAGCTATTTTAAAATTAATTCTAAAGGGTCCTATTCCTTCAGCTGCCCCTGCCCTGCCCTGGTTTTGTTCAGAACTGCACAGCTTTCATTTAAACCCACTGTTCAACTTCTTTCCTCTGGTAGTTTCTGGGATATTATTTCCAAGCCCTGGAAGTGTCCAAGGCCAGGCTGGATGGGGCTTAGTGGGAGAGTGGAAGGTGTCCCTGACCACCCAAGGGGTGGAATGGGATAAGTGTAAAGGTCCCTTCCAACCCAAACCACTCTGATTTTATGATTAGATGATGTTTGAACCTCCCAACTTCAATGACCCCCAGCCAGACTCTGTGGAAGCCCCAGCTCCAAGGGTTGGAGAAAGCCTGAGAAGGCCTGTCCTCCAGAGCTGAGGATTAGCCCATGACAGGGCTTCTCTTTCCCCTGCGCCCAGTTTGTGTATTTCTGATATTTTCTACATGTGCCAACAATAAACAGCTTGGTGTGGACAGGTTTGAGTTACACTTTCCCTGCTGGACAGGGGAAGCACGAGGAATGAGTAGGAGTCTCACAAACACTCCATATGCTGTTCCTGAGCATTTGGACATGGTATCAACACCTTTATTGGCTTACTAGAGAGGGGACAGCCCTGATGGGGCTGTGCGTGCCAGGACAGCCCAGAGCGGTGTCTTGGTTTGAAAGACAGGTGTCTGCTAAGGAAGGTAGGAACCTTCCTTAGAATAGAGAATGTGAACCCCCCTCCCTCTGAATTATTATAACTTTGGAATCGAGGGCTTTCAGGCAAAGATATGGGAAAAGGAATAACAGTTCTACACTAATATTTAGAGCAAGGCAATAATACAGAAACAACGGTTTAAATAGACAAAGTCAGAATACAGCCTGCACCCTGTTAGGGTGGTGCTAGCAGTGCAGTTCAAACGGCGGCTGCAGTCCCGTTGGAGTGATGGATGTGCTCTTGTTGAAGTGGTGATCTTGTGGAAAGGTCTTGTTGATCTCTGGAGGTCCAGTGGTGGCTCTTGAGCTCTTCTCCTCTGGGAATCCAGTGGAAAAAGGTACCCCTGTATTCTAGGGTCTCAGTTTATAAGCAGGTAGGAATGTTCAGCTCCTCCCCTCTGGGCAGGGCATCTCACAATGGCTGATGGAATCTGCGAGTCACTCCCGGAGCCCTCGATGGCCATGAGCAGAGATAGCCCCGATGGTGTTATCAGGGCTGAGCCATGCTGAACACAAAGAACACTGCCCCACCAGTTTTTAACAGCTTATGGAGATGGGAATAGAATAGATACTTTTGGTTACACCTTCCATGTAACCTAGGACAAGTGGTCAGTAGCACCTTGTGACAGGCTGCAGAGGAGTCCAGCACTGCTCTGGAACCTCAGGAATTGACCTCCACATCTCAGCACCCAGCCACACTGAGTTCATTACTTGTTTCCTTCCCATACACCACAGGCAGAGCAAACTCAGGAGAAATTATTAAAAAAATTGAAAGGACCATATTTACCATAAAGAAGGAGAGCAAATGCAAGAGAAATTGTTTTATTAAAAAGTAGAAAGGGCTATATTTGCCATAAACCAGGATAATTTCATCAATCATAGAATTCCAGAATGGTTTGGGTTGGAAGGAATCTTAAAGCTCATCTCTTTCCACCCCCCTTCCACTGGGCCAAGCTGCTCCAAGCCCTCTCCAGCCTGACCTTGGACATTTATTAATACTGAAGGTTACTCTGAAGCTTAGGGAACAGCTCAAACAGAGGCAAGGCTGGTTCAGAAGTGCTGGCTATTCCTTGCCCAAGATATTTTAGGAGCAGTGGGAATATCCCAGGGTCTCCGTCGTGCTGCTTGACCACACTGCAGTGGAGATTCCTCTGCTTGCAGTGCTTAATCAGCACATTCAGGCCATCACCTGGACAAGACAATAAAATTTTGTGTCCCTAAAACCCAAACCAATGGCTCACAGGAGATGTTGGCTATCTCGTTCAGCAATTCATCTTCCTTAAGAAACGTTCCAAAGAGCCAAAGCGGTACAAAACCCGTTCAGAGGGTCACAGAATGCCCTGAGTTGGAAGGGATCTACAAGGATCATTGAACCCAACTCCTGCCCTACAGGACAATCCCAAGGATCTCACCACGCTGTCTGAAGACCAGAAGACTTTGGGGGCTTTCAAGATCTTCCAGGAAAAAGCATTAGGTAGCCTGGTGTGACCTCAGAGCTGACCCTGGCTTGAGTAGTAGGATGGACTAAATCACTTCCTGACCTCAGGACGTCCTTCCATTCTGAAGGACATTCTGTGAAGAAATAAATGAAAAAGCCCAAGCACAGCTGATGGAGGTGCAGTGTCTCCCCCACGCTGTTCCAGGACATGAGTAAGTTCATCCTACCTTTTGAAGCAAAAGGAATTTTCCTCTCTGGACTTAAAAGACCATTCCTTTAATAATCTCACACCAGCAGCATTTGTCCAGAGCTGCAGCTGTAAATCTGCTGTGACAGATCAGCACAAGGGGGAGGTCTTGTCTAACCTTCCACTGCTCCAGAGGTGCCCAGCAGACACCTCAGAGGTGCTGGGATCTCCTGGAGCAGGTCTGGGAGCTGAACCCCCTTGCAGAAAGGTGGACAAGCACATGAGACACTGGGGGGACTGGGACTGGGGTCAAGGAAGAGTGGGGAGGGCAGGGAGAGGACCAAGAGGAGAGAATGCCTCCCCTTGTCAGTGGCAGGAGCTGTTCCATTGGTTGAATTGCCCTTTTTCCATCCTCTTTCCTGTCTGCTTCAGGGGTTAACTACTGGGATCCGGAGTGTCTCCGTTCCAGAGATGGATCACCCCAGCACAGCTGCTCTTGTGGTCTGTTCTGGCACTGGGACCACCTCAGGACCACCACTCTCTGGCCCTGGTTCCAGTCCAAACTGCACTGGCCCTGCACAGCCACTGTGGACCTTCTTTGCTCTCAACAACAGAGATGAAAAACACGTGCCTGTGTCAGCCCTGCTTCTCCAAAGGGCCTGTTGGCCACTGGTGGATTTAACACCAGAATTCAGGGGATAAAGACAGGTCAGCCTCTCTCAGTCACACTGTGGTGATTCACTGTCCTTCTGCCCCATGCAGCTCACTGGGCACCTGACACCACAGGCCAGCTCCAGCTCTGGGCTTGTTCTGAGCTCTCAGCCTCCTTTTTTCCCCAGTGAGACACCCCTGCCCTCATGTTCACCCGCAATCTGACATGATTTCCTCCACCACTCAATCCCCCCTGCCTCCCCTGCTGTCCTGCAGTGCTCTGTGTCCATACCCTGGTGCTCAAGTCATGCCCTTTACTCTCTGACAAATCAAAGTCCACTTGCACCCCTGGAGATCTGTGTTGTTCTCTGTTTACCTCCAGAAACTGAGATTTTGATCCCTGGGCTAAACTGCACATTGCTGTCCCGGAGCTCCCCCGCAGCTGCTGAGCTCTGCACTGAGCCAGGGGAGCGCAGAGAGGCTTTGGGCTTTACACCAAGTCCCCAGTGATGGGTTTGTACCACCATGGCCCACAGTGGTGTCTGGCACATGTCTCTGTGCATGTTTAGAGCAGTGGCATCCTCCTCCCGACTTGGCTGGTGCTGCCTCGTGGCCCACGGCACATGAGGAGTTAATGAAAACTGCTGGATTAAAATCATTACATTGTCACTGGGAATCCCTGCTGCTAGCCACAGGGAAGGGCCTCGTCTGCAGCTCCCTTACAATAAAATGAAGGGTAATTTCATCCAGTCACCTGCTGCTGACCTATTTAAAGTACCCAGAGCAGGGCAGAGAAGGTCGCTGCTGCCCCAGCCCACAGCAGCCACGTCAGGCTGCAGGTGACACGTCCTGGGGCCACCTCTTTGGGGACACAGGGCATCCACAGCTCCTCTCAGTGTGGGCAGACAGAGCAGGCAGTTGGTGCTGCTGGCGTGGCCCGGGGCAGGCTCTGCTGGGAGAGGGAAGGGGCTGCACAAATGCAGCTGGAGCCCAGCCCAGGAGTCACAACCCCAAACAGAGCCCATCCAGGCTTTGGGGAGCCCTGTGCCTCCTTCCTCAGCCCCTGCCTAAATCCCCCATTCTCCTGTGGGATAGGGAAGGGGAAGCTTCCCTGCACTCATTGCCACTGGAGCTGCAGCTTTCCAAGCTGGGTTTTTGAGATTTGAATGAACTCTTCTTTCTTGCAGTGACTTGGTTCGCACAGCCATGGCAATGGCTGCAGTGGTGAACTGCACACTGGTGTCTCTTTGGCTCGGAATTCTGGCTGGGAGGCTCCCAGACATGAGCTCCAGCACCCTGGGATATGCCAGAGGATAGAGCACCCAGACACGAGCTCCAGCACCCTGGGATACACCAGAGGATAGAGCTTCATTGAGAAGCAGTAGAGCTGTGCTGAACCCCATCCCTGGAGTCACATTGCATTGCCTGGCCGGCTGGGTGGCTCTTCAGGGACACAAAGAGCTCAAGCCTCCCAGAGGATGGTCCTTACAGAGGATGTACAATGATATTAGAAGGTTATTATATCTGTTATAATATTCAGTGGTTTCCAGCTCTTGAGTCCCATGATGACTGTGTGAGAAATGCTGCTTTCATCACAAAAAATTCAGAACGTTTTGCAGCCCCACTGGCACAGATGAAAGCAGTGGATGTGATCCCAAGAGCTCCAAAAGGCAGCTGCAGAGAGAAACGATCCTGAAACCCTCATGGCTCTAAGCCAGGCCTGTATCTACCATATCTTCTCTGCTGGCTGCTCTCAGCCCTCTCCAGGGTTTCTCTCATCCATGCACATCTTACCCTCAGGCTCCCATCTCCCTCCTACCCTGGAGCCTCTCTGACCATTTTCTCTCCACCCAAGTGATGCCTTCAAGTATTTCTAGTTTTTTCTCTTCATATATTTGTAACTTACTGCAGTTCTGTGCTTCTTACAAAGTGCTAAAATCCTCTGTTCCAGCACCTTTGGCCAAACAAGGCTCTCTGAATACAGATTCAAGGACATTTCATTGCCTTAGGGCCCAAAAATATGTAAACAGCTGTGAGCTGGGGGAGCAGGCCTGGGGTGGTGAACAACATCACCTGAGGGTGTGATTGGAGAATTAAGGGCCAATGTGCTAATGGACAGAACTTGTAAAAGGTGAAGGGCTCGTGACCCAGTGTCCATTTTAGGTGTCGTCCCTGGGGGGGACTTTTGCTTGCCCAAATGTACCTCGAAGGCCTTGAATAAATTTGTCTGCATTTTATACTCCTAACCTGTTTTGGCCTCTGTTTCAGGCATCACAATAAAACTGATATTCCACTTTTCCTAGGCCACTTCAAACTCTTCAGGTTTCTCTCAGCACTGGTGGGAGGCAGGAAAAGGAGTAACAGGGTGGATGACGCTGGGCATGTGCAGGGTGATGCCACCACCTGTCGCAGGGATATCTAGGACCATTTCTAGTGCTAACTCATCCCAGCCTTACCAGGTCAGGGCCATACCAAGCTCAGCCTGATCATGTCCAAGGAAGCTCAAAGAAACCCACTGCTGGCCATGACAGGGGTGATGGAGCAGCTGGGTGGGTAGAAATAATGGAATTAATTAATTAATTAATTAATCATTCCAATCGTTAAGGTTGGAAAAGCCCTCTAAGATGTCCAAGCTCAATCATCAACCCAGCAACCTAAACCACGTCCCCAAGTGCCACATTCACGTGGTTTTGAACACTTCCACGGATGGCGACTCCACCACTGCCCTGGGCAGCCTGTGCCAATGCCTGAGCACTATTTCCATGGGGAATTTTCCCAATATCCAGCCCAAACCTCCCCCATCACAACTGGAGGCCATTTCCTCTATTCCTGTCCCTGTTCCCTGGCAGCAGAGCCCGACCCCCACCTGCCTCTGCCCTCTTTAATGTTAACAAAACTACATAAATAGGTGTGTGGCCTTTGTAGTGACAAAGTGTGTATTTTCTTAAATTGCTGGGGAAGGAAATAGTGAGAGCCAGTGGCACGAAGATCACAGGACCAGGGCTGAGAAGAGTTTTGCCAGGGCTTCCTCGTGGATCCTGGGGAAGGTCACTGGGATGGAGCTGGAGAATTGTACAGATGAAGGGAGCGCTCACTGCACCTTTCACTGCCTGAAGGGGCTGGAGAGGGGATGGAGCCAGATTTGGGTGTGCAGATATGGGATGGTGGCAGTGGGCTCAGGCTGCCCAGAGAAGCTGTGGCTGCCCCATCCCTGGAAGTGTCCAAAGCCAGGTGGGACAGGGCTTGGAGCAGCCTGGGATGGTGGAAGGTGACATGGCAGGTGGTGGGACGAGGTCCCTTTAAGGTTCCTTCCAACCCAAACCAGTCTGGGATTATGGGATTCTGTCTTACTGTACAATGGGACACACAGGAAAACTTCGGCTTGAGAGTAGGCAAGCCCAGGGTGCTAAAAGTCTCTGCTGGAGACCAGGTGAAGTGAGTCCTGTCCTTGAAAACAGGTTTCTCATTGTTTCTTGTAAGGAAGGTTAACAGTTTTCAATTTTTAAAACACTTAAAGGTTTCCTGTGTCTTCAGTTGACTCCATGATTTTAAAAAAAAAATTTAAAACTCCAGTATTTTGAAATGTTAAAAACTGCACCACCAGGCCAGGCCATGTCATTTTAACACTCTTGTGATTGTGTGTGTTTTCCTGCCTTACCTGCAATGGGAAATCATAATTTCCAAGGGCCTTTGCTAGAGGCACGAGGTGGATTACCAGACCTGTGTCCTTCGTTTAGGAATAATAGCCATTAAACTCCTTGTTGCTATGGGGCTGCAATTTCCAGAGGCGATCCCCATTATCGAAGAGCTGGCTGCTGGCAAGCAGTTAATGAGAGAGCTTTGAAACAGCTCAGTGAAAACCCAGCTCCCTGCAGGCTTCAGAGCAGCTGAAAGGAGAAGAGGGAGCCAAAGCTGGGTCCAGCTGTGACAGCCCCGGCGTGGGGTGGTGGCAGCTTTGCTGTCGCTGCACACACTGAGGGAAGCCCCTGTTGGACCTGGCACGGGGGATTTTCTGCAGAGATTGATCATAGAATGATAGAATTCCAGAATGGTTTGGGTGGGAAGGGACCTTAAAGCTCATCCAGTGCCACCCCTGCCATGGGCAGGGACAGTTTCCACTATCCCAGGCTGCTCCGAGCCCTGTCCAGCCTGGCCTGGGACACTGCCAGGGATCCAGGGGCAGCCACAGCTGCTCTGGGCACCTTTCACCTCAGAGGAAACCATTCCTTCCCAATATCCCATCTAATCCTGCCCTCTTGTAAATGGGAAGCCATTCCCCCTTGCCCTGTCACTCCATCCCTTGTCCCAAGGTCCTCTGCAGCTCTCCTGGAGCCCCTTTAGGCCCTGGAAGGAGCCCTGAGGTCTCCCTGGAGGTGAGCGTCCCCAGATCTCTCAGCCTGGCTCCAGATCTGCTCCAACCCTCAGAGGATCTCCTTGCAACCCCTGCCCAGAGGAGGCCTGGAATTTTTCAGTGGCACAAAGACTGAACTCTCTCCTGTGTGTTAAAGCCCTGTGGACAATCAGGGTGTGCCACCAGGATGGGTGCGTCTGGTGTCTTGGTGATGGTCCAGGAGCAGGGGGATTTTTTGTCTCTACAGGTGGGCATGTTGAGAAAGGTTTAAAAAATGCATTTTCTCTAAATGCATTAAACAAATTACATTTATAGAAAGGAGTTTACCCTTGCCAAGAAGCCAGAGGGCTCTGGGCTCCCAAGGGACCGTGGGCAGGGACCCCACCAGCCCCATGGTACCCGAGCAAGGGGAGCAGAGCAGCAGCAGCCTCATGGGGCAGGGCAATCAGGAGCTCCATCATCAGGGTCCAGTGCCAATCCACACACCAGGGTCAGGATCTGTGGAATCCACGGCCAGGGAAGGGACACGGCTGCACTGGGGACCAGCAGAGTTACAGCAAATCCCAGGCAAGGACCAAAGGCTCGGGTTTGGAGCTTAAACAAAGCCCTTTGGGCCAACAGGCAGGGCAGGCATGGGGAGGGTCCAGGTGAGGCTGGCCTGGGCCATTGGTGCTCCCAGGGCCTTGGCAAATCCTCATGGAACACAGTGTAGCTTATCCAGTCCTTCGTAGGGAGCAGTGTTCCCTGTTTTGATTTTATCATAAATCTCTTGATAAACATTTTTTCAACAAAACCCCAAATCCCAGGGTCTTGGGAGCATGACATGTGAAAAAAAAGAGTAAAACCATTGTGGCCTCTGTATTACTTATTTTGAAGAAACCTTTGAAAACGTGTCCTGGCTCTCTCCAATACGGAATATTTCCTCTCAGGCTTCCGACTCTTGCTTTCTGATTCCCCGAGCTGGGCAGTGACAGCACATGGCACTGCTGCCCCCCCTCCATTGCCATCCGAGCCACGCCATTCCCACTAATCCTGGATTCAGGAACGGAGCCCCTCTGGAACTCTGCTCCATTTTTTGACTTTCAAAGCTCACTTCAACTACACAAAACCATCAATAAAATGAACCAGCTGGTAACGGGACACAAAGGCTGACAATGGTGCCTGGTAGGACACAAAGGACACCCAGTGGGACAACAAAGTCCTGGCTGGGCTCTGCAATGTGGGGCCGTGGGAGGGGGAGAATCCCCCTCACCCCCCTCCTGGTTCAAAGGCTGTGAGGAGAGAAGGGCAATTAGAGCTGGCAATTGCCTTCCTCAGCAGCCCCCCTGTGTCACTGTGAGAGACTGACAGCCCAGGGAGGAGGGGACAGTGTAGCCAAGCCCCTGTCCCTGCAACATGTCACTGCTCTCCCCACATCAGTGCCTGGACCGTTCATCTGAGAGCTTCCCTTGTTCATTTTCTAATTCCTTCCTTAGCTACTCAAACACCTGGGCCTGATTCATCTGCTCAGACTGTTCCGTTTGAGGAGATTTTCTTCCAGCCAGTAAAAAATCTGACTGTAAAATATCCGCATCAGTCCCCTCTAACCACCAAAACCAGACTTTGCCATGGTCCCTGCATGGGGATCTGCTCTGAGCCAGGGGCTGGGCAGCACCTGGGGCCCTCCTGAAGACTTGTAGGTGCATCTCTTGGCAGGAAAATGGCAGGGAAATGGCAGGAAAATGGCAGGAAAAAGGCAGGAAAATGGCAGGAATATCCTTCAAGGCAGAGAGATTGAAGAACAGTACTGGGAGAAAGCCATGGGGGAGAGCTTTTCCTTATGTACATGCAATCATAGAATTGTGGAATTCCAGAATGGTTTGGGATGGAAAGGGCCTAAAGATCATCTCATTTCAACCCACTTCCATGAGCTGATGAGGGAGCCTTGACTGACAGCAGAACTCCAATCCAGCTGCCCACTCCCTCAGCAGGAATGGGGGTAAAAATTGGGACAAAAAGGAGCAAGAAAACTCATGGGCTGGCATAAGATGGGGAAGTCACCAATTACTGGTGCAGGTAAAAACAGACACAATCTGGGGAAAGGTAATTTATTGCCAATTAAAATCTAATGCCATTAAAACATGTAGTGGGAAACAAAAAGACAAACATTAAACCAAGACTTTTCTTCCCCACTCCATTCTCAGATTCAGTTTTTCTTCTTCACTCCAAACTCCACTAATAATCCCCCTCCAAAAAGCTGGAGTAGGGGAGATTGAGGGCAGCAGGTCAAGGTCAGCACAAAGTGGTTTCTCCCTCTTGCTCCTTCCTCCTCCCCTTTCCTGCGGGAAACATGGGAACCCCGCAGGCTGCAGTCCTTCAGGAAAACGTCCTGCGATGTGGTCCTTCATGGGCTGTGTTTTCTGCACCAATACCCATTTCCCCTGGAGTGGTTCCCCATGGGATGCTGTGGGAGTATCTGCCATGCCATGGTCCCTTCCACAAGTGCAGGGGACCTCTGCCCTGGTCTGAGTCCTCCTCGGGCTGCACCCCATGGAGCCCCTCCTGCTCCACCTTGCTGCTCCTCTTTCGCTTCTCACTTGGTTCTTTCCTCCTCCTCCCTGCTGGCATTTTCTTACCTTTCTGAAATGTTTTCGCAGAGGCATCACCAGCTTCACTGGTGGGCTCAGCCTTGGCCACGGAGATCCCTGCACACCAGTCCCTCGAATCCCTCCTGTGAGAGCCCGTGCAGGATGGCAGGCTGCATCCCCAAATTCAGCCAGGGAAATGAGATGGGAGAGGAACTCAAGAAGAGGGAGGAGTTTCTGGAATTGGGAGAGGTTTGGGGGGCCCAGCAGATGGTGCAGAAGGGAAGGGGCTCCGTGGGGGGATTTCCCACACTGCTGATTTCCAAAGTCTCTGCGTTAGTCACATTAGTGCCAAAGGTTGTTTCTGGGCAGAGATGGAGAAATTATTCAGCTGGAGAGAGCCTGATGGGCATTCTGGCTCTCTGCTCCAGGACAACCTGTGTAAAATACCTGGGAATGCAGCATTCCTTGGCTGGAAATGGAGACAGATGCAGCCAGAGCAGGCAGCTTGGGACCTTGGCAGGTCTTTGTGTTGATCTGCAGCTGAGTGGGGGGAGAAGCCCAAACAGCCCTCAGCCAGCTGTTTGTTTTTGTCATTCCCTATCCCACTGATTCCCGGTCAAAGCTATTCCAGGGATTGACCTTTGCAGCCCGAGGCTGTAGCTGGTGTTATGAAACACAAAATCCTTCGGGTGCAGTACCCATTCAATGTTTGCTGCTGGCTGTGCCTCCCTGGGTCACAGGGGTGCTCTGGGAGCAGGAGGGAGAGGCTGCCCTGCAAACCACAACATCTTCTTGTGCCCCTTCTGAGGTTTCTCAAAGCTGAGACCTGGAGAAAAACCATTCCCAGCCAGGCCACTCCCAACCCCCTTAAGGATGGGGTTGAGAAATATCAGTTGTTTGGCTTAATAAGTGAGTTTTAAATCAGAATAGGTCACTTAGAGTTATAATATTGTGTGGTTTAGCTGCTTGCTTAACTTTCCTTTCTTAGCCTGAGTAGCTGGATTTGCAGAAGTCACAAGCTCTGAACTCTCACCCAGATATGCTTTTGGGTGGAATGGAGTTCATTTTCTCAGTAGTTTTCCTTGTAGCTGGTACAGAGCTGAGTCTTGAATGCAGTAGGAGAATAATGCTGATAACACACTGATGTTTGAGCTGTTGCTGGGCAGTGCTTTCCCTAAATCAGGAAGGTTTTGGGCTCCCAAGCTCTGCTGGCTCAGGAAGCACCGAGGAGATGAGGAGGCTGCAGCCATCAGTGGAAGCTGCAGCTCCACAAGAGAGGTCAGTGGCCTGTCTGCATGGAGACAGAGAGTCCAATCTGGTGGTAGAAGACCCCAGACCAAAAATCACCATTGGAGGAATGAAGAGCATGTGCACAAACTGTGAGGGTAGAAAAGCCCAGGGATCTCTTTGTTCAGGATCCCTCTCCAGAGACACCCAGTGTCGTGGGTTTGGTGGCCCATACGGGGACTCATGAGTGTTTTGAGATGAGAGTACTGATTTGGAAAAATAATGGGCAAAGCAAGTATTAGTTCTGTTTTAAAGTAGAATGGTAGTAAAATATCTATCTTGTAGTAAAAGTCCTAGGGGTGGATTTATTGTAGGTTAGCATGTTAATTTTGATGATTCTTAAATATGTGATTCACAGAAGCGAGGGGTGGAATGTGGTAGTTTTGCCTGGCCCAGTTTTTGCCAGTGGATAGGGTGGGGTACAAAGATGGCTCCTGCATGTCCTGAGTAAAGATTCTGGAAATTTCTCCATCATGTCCAGCAGAGCCAATCTCTGATGGCTCTGAAGATGATGGACATGCTGCTGGCCAAACCTGGGCCAATTAGAGATGTTCGTTATGCCTCTGTGAAAACATATTTAAGAAGAAATCAAAACAGGGTAAGCACGCACTTCTTTGTAGCCAGGGAAGGATGAGGAGGAGGTAAAAATATGTGAGGGAGAACAACATGGAGGCACCAAGGTCAGTGGAGAAGGTGGGGGAGGAGATACTCCAGGCGCCGGAGCTGAAAACCCTCTGCCAGCCGTGGTGAAGACCCTGGGGAAGCAGGTGGTCCCCCTGCAGCCCATGGAGTCCAGGGGGATGCAGAGAACCCTCCACAGCCTGTGGGGAGGTGCCCACGCCAGAGGAGCAGGTGGATGCCTGCAGGAAGCTGTGATCCAGTGGGAGTCCCAGAGACTGAGAGTTGCAAAGGCCTTGCAGGAGAGAGAAAGGCCTTGCTCCCGGGATGGAAACAGCCTGGCCTCGGCTTGGAAATCTGCAACCTGGAGAGAATCTCGGACAGCAGCAATCGAGCGGGGCTGCTCGTGAGATTGGACCCATGCCAAAGAAGTTTGCAGAGGACTATCTCTTGTGGGAGGGACCCCCATGGCTAAGTAGAGGATTCTTTTCCCCTGATGGACTGACCCTGACCAAAGGAAACCCCCATGCCCTGCCCCCACCCCGGAGCTGTTGGTTAGAAGGAAGGAGGGAGGGGGTGAGCTGAGAAATGGCCTTAATAGGGAGAGGGGTGAGCAGAAAAACAGTGTTTGTAGCAGAAGAATTGTGGCGTTGGACTGACTAAGAAAAGCCACATATCTTGCCCCAACCCGGATCTGCTGGTTGAATGGAAGGAGGGGGCGAATAGAGAAACAGTGTCTGTAGTAGAAGAATTGTGATGGACTGACTTAAAGAAAAAACCCCACACCCTGCCCCTGCCTGGGAGTTGTTGATTAGTTAGAAAGGTGGGAGGGGGTGAGCTGGGAAGCGGTGCCTTAAGAGGGAAGGGGGGTCAGTGAAGAAACGGTGTCTTGAGAGCTTATTTTTATCTCTGATTTATCCTCCGACTCTGTTAGACTAATAAATCACCTTTTTGCAACTTTAAGTTTTACCGCCTGCTTTTGCCCTGAATCTAGTGCGTCCCCTTATCAGTGGTCTTATCTCAACTCATAAGTCCAGTGTTTTGTGTTAATTTTCCCTCTCCTCTGCATAGCTGCAGCAGGAGAGAGCATAGAGAGCAAACGTTGTAGGTGCCTGGCATTTAGCCAGGGTCAAACCCACGACACCCAGCTCAAGCTGTTCCTACTGCTGTAGCACACAAATATTGTTGCTTTTTTTCTGGAATAGGATATCTGAGACTCTGCTGCAGGAAGCCAAGGGTGAAGAAACTTTTTTAATAGTTTGATGACCCAGGTGGGACCCAAGACCATAACCTTGGATCCTTTCATCTCCAAATATCCATTACCAGCAAGGTACAAGTTTATCTGTGACTTTTGGCGTGGGAGACTGCGGTGGTTTAGGAATGGAATTCTCCAGTTTAGTGCTCCCACACTACCCCTCGGTCCCCTCTCCCCCTCCACCTGCAGGTGCCTTAAGACGAGAACTGGAGGCACAAAAGGTAAAGATCGTGGGTTGAGATCAGAACAATTTACAGCAAACAGCGATGAGAAAATAAACAGTAACAGCAACAATACTAATGACAGAGGCTGTAAGAAACTATTCACACAGAAAAAAAAAACACTCAATAATAGACAATACCTGACCACTTCCTCAACTGGAAGGGACCCCTTTTCTCCCTTCTCCCAGAAGTGTCCCTTTCCCTGCTCCCAGCAATTCCATAAGGTGGTACAGAGCAACTCCCAGGTCCTGGCCATGTGCCTTCCCAGCTAATGCAAAAATTAATTCAGGGCCAAGGAACTAGAGGATGAGTGTGAAAATTCCATCAGTAGATTTGGTGAAAATAGTGGAGTGAGTTTCTCTGTATTGGGGTGGGTTTGAATCCCTCTCCTGCTGCTTCTCCATGCACAGCCTGGTCAGCACAAGGCACACATAGAACAGGATTCAAATCCCTCTTATTTCCTGAAAATTATGGGAAAATAGACCTGGCGTGTAAAGAAGGATGGTCTTGACCGAGGTACCACAAAATTGGACAAAGATCTTTGGCACAGCAGGTCCATCGAAAAAGCACACAGATACTTTATGTGGAGGACACTGGCCATTTATAACTGGGGATGGAGCCCCAGCAGGGCAGTGGGACACAAGGGACCTCTGACAACACAGACTCACCTTTCTGAGACATTGACTGGGCTCCCAGGACAAAGGGATTGATTGTTGGTATGTCTGGGAAAATTGGGCAGGAGACTACCATAAAGAACATTGGTAGCAGGGACAGAAGAAAATCAGAGTTCCCAGAAATGGGGAGCGACAAAAGCATGAGGAGCCTCATCTACCTTAATTAGCGAGGATGTCATCAGCAGCCCCATTCACCAAAATTTGGGCACAGCTCTGGGGCACAGACACGTGGCTGCACTGGCTCCACTGGATATTTTGGGCACTCTCAGATTCTGGACCACTACTGGAGATACTGGAACGAAGGGATGGTTCTGGGGAGAATGCCCCTCCCTGTGAAGATCTGAAGAAGGAATAGGATGGCAGATCCCTGAGGTGCAAAATCCCCCTGGAGCTGGAATGTAACTGGCAGCATGACCATTCCCTCCTCTTTGGAGAGCATTTATGATGTACTTTATAAATAATATAATACAATATAATAGCAGTCCATTATCAACATTTCCAGCTCACAGCATGTTATGGATACCCACACCCCAGCTCCCTATTTTCCATTCTGCAGTACTGCTGGAGCCAGGAAATCACCAGCAATCCTCCCTCTGGCTGCATCCCTGGACAGATGCTGGGCTGCCTGTGGAGGGGTGAGGCCTGGCCGATTAATCCATGCTCAGAGAGGCTGGCAGCTGGATTAGTGCTTCAGATGCTCTTAACATCTGCAGCTGCAGGACAGCCCCAAATTCCTCAGCTGGAAGCCGAAGGTAGCAGCAAGGCTGGTAAGAGCGCTTTTGGGGGGTTTGGGGATTCAACTGTCACTGCCAGGTAGGTGAATGAGGGAGACTTTATGGGAGTTTTGATGGGAAAGGGGGTGGTGGTGCCATTATGTTGACACTTCCAATCCTGTCACGCAGCCCCTTGGCTGACAGGATTAGCCAACCCTTGGCTGTGGCTGTGAGTCCCAAGGGTAAGGGGCTGCTGTTGGCTGTGCAGAGGGAACAAGGGAGAGGAGCCTTGCAGGAAGCTGGAAGGACCCAGTGAAAGCTGGAAGGAGCCACAGTGAAAATGTGTCAGTGCTGAAGGTCTCAAAGCTCCAGTTTCTTGTGTTTGGAGGTGAGGTGAGGATATTGAGGGAAATGGGAAGTCCCAGAGCTTGGGGTAAACACAAGGGGCTGCCAGACCAGAGGGAAGGTGTTGCTGAGGATTTACTTCATGTGGTCACTGTGGTTTATTCCATAGAATGGTTTGGGTTGGAAGGGACCTTGAAGATCATCTCATTCCAATCCCCATCTCCCTATCCAAAGCTTCTCTCTCCCTTCTGCTCTGCTTACCTGAGCTGGGTTTTGTTACTCGGGGCTTTATTACCTCTTTACTCTGACTCTGCTTTTTTCCTGTTTGTTGCTCTTCATCACAGGGGTTTATGAGCCCTTTATTTGTGGGGACCAGCAGCACAGGGGATGAGAAGAGCCTCCTGAGCAGCCATGGAGGGGTTACAGCTGCGGGTAAGGTTCCCCTCGTGCACCTCCCACCACCCTTCAGAGAGCCCAGCACATAAGGGGGAAGAAATCCCATTCCATCCCTGCCCAGCGAGCCTGGGAGCTGGGAATGCCTCTCTGGTCTGTCACCGCAGGGTAACTCCAGGAGGCTGTGCAGGATTAAGCCCAGAGTGTGCCTGAGCTCCTGGCTTAGCTCCCCATGTCCCTCCCCTGAGCAGCTCCCGGGGCTGGCTGGAGGCACTCAGGGACTGTCCCTCTCCTGCTTAATCGCCTCCTGTTCAGATGTCAGGAGGAGATGAAGCTGCTATAAATAGATGGTGAAGCCCTCCTGGTTTCAGCTGTGATTCACACACATGGCACAGAAGCATTAGGAAGAATTAACATCCAATCTCTCAGGCACTTTCCTGTGCAAACACCAGCCTGTCCCTGTCACTTAAGCTCCTTTCCCAGGGGGGAGATCAGCAGCACTCTCTGGAGGGCCTGGATGGGCCAAATGGATGTGGAAACCCAGAGCAGGACTCGTGGGGAGATAAACCCGGAGGATTTTTGGGAAGTTAAACCCGCAGAAGGCTTTTTGGGAAGATAAACCTGGAGAAGGACTTTTGGGGAGATAAACCCGGCTGCTCCAGCCGGTGACAGAGCAGCACCTGCCCGTGACGCGGAGCAGCTTTTGGGAGATGCCAAGGGCTCCTGCTTGTCCCTGCCCGGGGCTGGCACTAGCCAGGATGGGGCTGCTGAGTTGCCCACACCCTTGGATGAGAGACAACAGCCTTTGGGACTGAGGCAGCTCCTGCAGATGGTACGTGAGGGGCTGGGGGTCTTTCTGGCTCTCCCTAATCCATGCTGAGCTGTGCCTTGACCAAGTGACCCTGGTGGAGTGGGAACGTGACCTGGGTGGTCTGTGGGGAATCCCCAATCCTTCCCCCCATCCTAATTTTGCAAAGCTCAGGGGAAAAAAATGTATCCTACTGCTAAGCTGCCCCCATGGGAAGCTGCATGCACTCGTTCCTGCATGTGTTTGCATTCATTTGCATGTGTTTAATTCTCGGTGTCCCCCTCCCCCTGCCTTGCTGTGTTTGTGCTCTGAGCAGTGACAGTCACACAGACACGGAGCGAGAGGGGAAACCAGAGGAAGGTGAGACCAGACAGGTCCTGGACTGGGAATTGTGATGAGTGTTTATAGGGATCTATCCATCTGCTTGCCTGACAGTCTCCCAGGTACAGGGAAAAAGTGGTATTTTTCCTGAAAGGTAGTTTGGAGGGGAGAGCATCTCCTCAGGTGGATGAATATTTCTCACACTTACAGATACCTGGTGTCCCATCAATAAAGGACAGATGCATGACTCTAGTTCATGGCATAGTCAGGGTTTTTTTGCATTCCCACAGGATCACAGGCCAGAGGATGAAAAAGAGCCATTCAGGGAACTCATGATCCACAAGAAGTAAAATGGAGCTTGAGAGGAAGGATGAGTTTGGACTAAAAGATTAGTTCAAAGTTGGTTTCTTTGTGACCTCAGTTAGTGGCCCAGGGAGCCTGGAGTCCATGAGATGAGGAATACACCAGAAAATCTTGTCCTCTCCCCTGCTCTTTGGGACTCAGGAATCAGGGCTTGTCAGTGAAGCAAGGAAAGAGGCAAAGAAATGGTCAGAGGAACTGAAAATTGGTGGAGGAGTCAATATTATTAAGATGGCACTAAATCCAAGAAAGTCACTCCATGGCCACTCCAGGGCAAGGAGGGCCCTGTCCCACTCCTTGCTGCAGGAAAACAGCTCCGGGTGACATCCCTGAGCACACACTGAGCCCTGCCAGCATGGGGGGATTAAAGAGATCTCAGCACAGGCTTCTCCTGCAGTGATGGGATCTCCTGCCTGTCAGGCCCTGCAGGAGGTTGGTATATCCAAACAAAAGAGGGATTGGTGTCAGGACGGCATTCTCTTATTTAGAAAAACGTCACAGGCTGGAATATGGACCTGGAGTGCCTGGGCAGGCTTAGGTGGGGGTGGGTCTGCAGGCACCTGCACAGTCTTAAGCCATCGTTGAATTTTAATTATGTTGTGGAAGAACCTGACATAAGCTGCTTTCAGAAATCCCTGTGGGAATGCCTGACCAGGCTGAAGGGCTTCAGGAAAAAATTATGATATATTTCTGTTGTTGTGCAGAAAGTGGAACTGCAACCTAGAATTCCAGCAAAGGCCGGAAAACCCAGCTGCATCCACAGAGCCATGTGCGAGTCTGGAAGAGGCTCTGCAGATTCCCTGGCTGTGAGTGACAAGGCTCAGTTGATTTGCAGAAGCTTTTGCATGAACTATCCCGTGTCTCAAAAACAGGGGGGAAAAAAGGGCTGTGTGGAAATCTAAAGGGAATATTTCAATCTGTCTATCCTACAAGTGAGTCCAGACAACCTGAAACAGCTTAGGAATGTGGAGCATATTGGATGCAAATGGCAGGCCATATGTTTTATAACATTAATTGCCAAACTTTCAAAAGCACCCTCCTGACCTCCTGCAGGCAGTGAAGGAGCACAGCTCAGGCTCAGGCACCTCCTCATTTGTCATCTGTTCCTTGTTTTTCTTCAACATTGATCTGGTTCTCTCACCAACCTGGATGGTCTCCAGTGTTGTGAGAGCTGCACACACTCAAATATCAGCCAGTTTCCCAAAACATGGCATCTGTAAATGCCAAGCTTACAGATGGTACGTGATAGAATGGGATATACAGGCAAAACAGAGAAGGGTAAGGGCAGCACGGAGTGAAAAATTCCATCATTCATCTAGAAAAGCTGGATCTGCTCAGATGGTCTGGCTGGTGGCTGCCATGAACAGATGCTGGACTCTGGGAAAAAGGGGCTGGAAAGATATCCAGGAATAAGGCATGGTGGTTGAGAAGGGAGGAACTGGGAGATGTAACTGGGACTCCTGCCAGGCTGGGATGATGAGCTTCACCTGCAGGGCAGGGAGAAGGCAAAAGGAGAGGTTGGTGTTCTACAAGAACCACCAAGGGCAGGAGAGGTACAGCTCACATAGCTCACTGAAGGCCAGGAACTCATTTCTGGTTCCAGTTACCCCAGCACAAGCTGGTCTGCCCAGCTCTGGTGCAGTAATGCTACCAAAATTGTCCCTGAGTTGTTTGGGTTGAAGGGACCTTAAAGTTCATCCCATTCCACTCCCTGCCCTGGGCAGGGACACCTTCCACTAGAGCAGGTGAGTGCTGTCCCTGCAGCAGCTTTATTGCCCAGCACAGGGGCCTCTCTCAGAGCTGACACCCATGGGAGGTATTCTCTCTCTCTCTGAGTCCATTCCCTTTTCCATTCCCAGCAGGCACCCAGCAGCCGCAGCTTCCTCAAACTCGCAGCCATGGAGGTGAAGTGGATCCATGTCTTGGTCGTCTTCCTCTTCCTGCTGTCCGTGGCCATGACTGGCTGCTTCCTGTGGCAGTACAGTCTCCCCAAGGCGGAGCCCGGTGAGTGGTGGGTTTGAATTTTGGTCGTGGTGTGGCACAGAGATTTGGAAGACTCATAAAAGCTTTCTTCCCATTTCTCCCCGAAGAGCACTTCCCTACACACAGATTTCCCCAGACAGCATTGAAGTTTTGTCCTTTTTGGTGCAAGGCCACAAAGGAGGTGAAGGCTGGGTTGATGGAGGTACCACATCACTGTTGGTGTCCAGAGAAGCTCCATCACTCCTGGCCTAGCCTTGGATAACTGCTAAGGAGGCATTTTATTTTAGATTCTATATCTTTTTCTGTTGTAGAAGTTCCTCCAGTTTAGAACCAGTTTTGTTTTACACCTGACCACGTGCTTCGACTTATGGGTTTGCTTCTGTTCCTATTACCCTAATCTTGCGCTGGCTTAAGCCCTCTGGTTCGCAGTAGAATTCCTGGAACCACAGAATCTCATAATGGTTTTGCTGCAGGGACCTTAAAGCTCATCCCATTCCACCCCTGCCATGGGCAGGGACACCTTCCACTGTCCCAGGCTGCTCCAAGCCCTGTCCAACCTGGCCTTGGACACTTCCAGGGATCCAGGGGCAGTCACAGCTTCTCTGGGCACCTGAGCCAGGGCCTCAAACCCTCCCAGGGAACAATTCCTTCCCAATACCCCATCTGTCCCTGCCCTCTGGCAATGGGAAGCCATTCCCTGTGTCCTGTCCCTCCATCCCTTGTCCCAGTTCCTCTCCAGCTCTCTTGGAGGCCCTTAATACACTGGCAGGGGCTCTGAGGTCTCCCTAGAGCCTTTTCTTCTCCAGGTAAGCACACCCAGCTCTCCCAGCCTGGCTCCAGAGGATCCCCAGTGCTTGGAGCATCTCCATGGCCTCCTCTGTTAATTATAGGAAACTCAACCACTCCACTCAGGGCACTGCATGTGCAAGAATTAAACATACACAGTGTCAATGGATCAGAACTTTAAGCAGCTGAAAGGTGGCATAAAATCCATGATGAAAGGGCCAGAGATATTTCAGAGACCAAGGCCTGAAAAGGTTTCAGACCCCACGTTTTTATCACAGAGTACCAGGTAGCCTGTAGGCTCTGTGTATCCATCCCTGTTCATCTCAAGACTTCCTAGTGCCATTTCTCTTCCCATCCCTGTTTCTGATGCTTCATGTTCACCTGGCAAGCAAGAAGATGGCATTTTGTTCCCAGGTGACAGCGCAGGTTAGCTGTGCTTATGAACACCTTGGTGTGAAAATAGTGCCTTCAAGCAAGGCAGTTCCCATCTCTCTCTGAGTTTAAAGATCTTTGCTGACCACAAAAATTGAAGCTGTCTGTGGGATATGCAGGATGCATATCAGGATTCAGGAGACAACTAATGGAGTAGCTGTGCTGCCTACCAAGTCTTGTGAGTGCTGGATTTCAGGTGGCACTTGCAGGTCACTCCTGCCCCCATTTCTGAGGCTGTGACACACAAGGGATGACTCTTGGTCACTGTTTTCCTAAACCCCAGCTCAGACTATCCTCTAGACATGGGCAGGCCCTTCCAGGGGGCTAAACCCACTGCCAGGCACCCCAGAGTCTTCTGCAGTCCCAGTTCTTTACTCTCCTAGGTTGGAGAGTCAGTTGAAGTACCTCCCGTGTCCATCCCATGTCCATCCCATGCTGGAATAAGCAATAACAGTGTCCTGCAAGTCCTGTTTTACATGAGACAGAAATAATTCAGGGTTGTCCTTCCCTATGCAGAAGTGTCCCTTCAGGCCAACCCAAACAAGAAAGCTTGTGGTAGCTGCTGGGTGAGGGTTAAAGCTTGTCCATGTGTCTGTTGAAGTCACCTGTGTCACCCTGAACCTTTTTCCAGGCCCGTCTGTGATGGAGGTGAGGTCAGAAGCTGTGCAGATGTGTCCCCGCTATCCCGAGCCAGTCCCGCTGGACCACCCCATCCCCATTCTGAAGGAAGCACTGGAGAAGGTCTGTGGGGAGGAGGGGACAGAGGGACACACAGTGCATGGCTGTTTTCCTCCAGGGGTACAGGGGAGAAGGTCAATTTTGGCGCTGAACATCTCAGGGGAGGGGAGGAACTGAGGAGGTGGAGAACATGTGGGTGTAGACATGAGTGTGTAAAACTACTTCCATGAACACCCAGAACAGGTCAGTGAGCAGTTCTCTTGCCCAGAGGGTGAGCTGGGATGGACAAACATCATCACTTTTCCATCCAAAGGACTGGTGAGCTTCCACCAGTAAAAATGATGGCTCTTTGCATCGCAAACGTTATTGGACAGCCCTCATGTCTGCAGATTCCGTGGCTCATGTAACTTACTCCAGTTCATCAGCCACTACCAACTCCTTCTTTTCTTGCTTTGCTGGCTTTCCCCATGCCAGTTTAAAAATTAAAAAGATGCTTGTAGGTAACTCCAGGGAAGAGATTGGAGGGAAAGGAAAAGAGGAAGAAGACCTGCATGGGAATGAAAGATATGCTGTCAGTATATCCTTGGTAGGAGATGGCTCTGACATTTTAGCACTGCCTGAACTTCTGGCAGGCTCCATTTGCTCTAACGAAATGCTGCAGCATTGCCTTGACTGTTTGGACCATATAAGGACAGTCCCTATTTTTAGGCTCCTATCATGTGCTCTCTGACTTGCCTCCTTCTCACAAGTAGAAGGCAATCAGCACTGTAAACAATATTCAAGGTGCAAGTGAATCAGGGATTTATACAGTGAAAAAATAGTGTTTTCTGTTATATTTTATGTTACTTCTCTAATCATCTCTCCTATTTCATTTGCCTTTTTTTCTGCCTTAAGGCACTGAGCAAATGTTTCCATAGGAACGTCCACCACAGCCCCAGGGTCTTGTTGCTGAGAGCTCAGGACCAGGTTTGGGCAGTTTCCCTGCACACATATGGCTTTATCCACACTGAATTTCAATTCCCATCACATCACATCCACTTTTATGAAGTCTCTGCCTGTCCCTGGAATCTTGAAGAGCATCTCTTATTTTTGTCTTATTTTCAGGTCCCCGCAGGTCTAAAGGTCAGACTGTTTCTGAGAAAAGGACTGTGATTGTTGACATCAATCTTAGACTCACATGGGTTGGAAAGGACCTTAAAGCTGATCTCATACCACCTCCTCCCATGGACAGGGACACCTTCCACTGTCCCAGGTTGCTCCGAGCCCTGTCCACCCTGGCCTTGGACATTCCAGGGATGGATTCCAGGGTTGCCACTTGTGGCAACCTGTGCCAGGGCCTCTCCACGCTCACAGGGAGGGATTTCTTCCCAATATCCCATCCGACCCTGCCCTCTGTCAGAGGAAAGCCATTCCCCCTTGTCCTGTCACTCCAGGCCCTTGTCCAAAGTCCTTCTCCATGGTCTCCATGTGACCAGACCCTTCTCAGGAGATGCTGGTGTTCCCAACCAGCCACTGGTCCATGAGGAAGGTGAGCGAAGGACCACAACAGAAGGGCTGGACACCAGTCGAATGTTTCCACCGATGGCTCTCAGTACACCTCCCCCGGCCATCAAGTGAAGATATCCCAAGGACATGACTCAGTCTGGCTTGTCTTGCCTCAAATGTGGGCCTGGAAGTGCTTTTCTTACATCTTAACCTTGGTGTACAAAACAAAATATGTGCCTGAAAATGCAAACGGCACATGCGAGATGATGACATAGCTTTGCAAAGTCCTGAAAGGGCAAGATCAATGCAATCTGCTGGCAGTAGGTGGGTGGAGCACAGCTGGATGAGTTCTGCACAGCTGGATGAGGAGTTCTGCACAGCCCTGACACAACAGGAGCAAACACAGCACTTCAGTTCCTCAGAGCTGTTTCTCAGGTTGTGAGAGAGCCCAAGCTCCAGAGTGTTTCATGGCATGGAAAGTGCCATGGGATATCCAAAATCTGTTTTTCTCATACATCTTTGACCATAAAATATCAGTGCAAAGAACAGATATGCAGAGTACAAATTAAAAAGGAAGAAATTACAATTATTACATGTTGGTATTTGGTTTTAACCATAAATATTACAAGCAAGAGCACCACTTTCTTCTACACAGTGGATGTATAGACTGAAAAAGGACACAGGATAATTCACCATAAGCAATTCTAAGAAACAGTTAAACAGTTAAAATACTTTTTTTTGCTGAAACACCTTTCATAGGATCACTCCTGAGTGCTTGGGAGTAATGAGGGCTGATGGTGTGGGCCTTCTATGGCCTGGTACAGACTAGATGAATTCTAAAACTTCTTTTGGAAGCTGATGATGTCTGTGCCTTCCCCAGGTGGATCTGATGCTGCGGCAGAAGATGCACAACTCGGGCCTGCCGGCCATGTCAGCCATCGTCATCTACAATGACACTGTGCTCTGGACGGGCAACTTCGGGAAGAAGAACGGCTCTGACCCTGCCTCGGGGGTGCCCAATGAATACACCATCTACAGGTGAGACACCTGGCACAGGTGAGAGAGCTGGGAAAAGGTGGATACAGATATGGAGAGCTGATATCTGGGAATAGAGACACCATCACAAACTGCAGGTCCACGCAGAACCTCTGCTGGCTTACACCGAAACTTTGTGAGACACTGCTTCAGCATGTCCTTAGATTGCCACATGCTGGTGGCTTACTGAGTTACTTTGGATTTATTTATTTGTCTGTTCATTTTATCTGACAACATTTTAGATTGGAATAGCTGTGACCACCCTAAAGAGCCTGAAAACACACTGAGCCAAACACAGGAATGGCTTCATGTTCAGGGCACAAATCTGACGAGCAAGAGCTGGCAGAGACTTAGAAAACAGAGAGGAGACAGTGCCACAGGATTTTAAAAAGATAAATACAAATGTCAGTTTAGGAAAAACTGATGTTTGGGATTAATATCTACTGAACACATAAAGTAGACCCACAAGTTTATTCATCCTCCCAGTGAAGTCAAAGTCATATTGGCTGTTATTTTTTAGCTTAAGATAGAAATAAGCTCTTAGTGTGTGCTAAAACCCAAAACCAAAGTGATTCCTTCCTTTAAAGATCAATTTTCAGTGAATTGTAACTGTGTTATCTAAGGAACACATGAGCTGCACTCAGACTATCAAATTTTGTCCTTGCAATAAACTACTTGGGAGTTTCAGCAGCTGTGATTACCTGCTTGTTCCCCATCTGCATGAAATGACCTCATGCTATATTTTTTTCCAGAACCACTGAATGGTTTGGGTTGGAAGGGGTGTTAAGGGTCTGGTTCCAACCCCCCTGACATGGGCAGGGAGTCAGGCCCACGTCCCTGGGTGGGCTCAAACCACTAACCTTTTGGTTAACAGCCAAACGCACCAACTGATTGTGCCACAGGGATGGCCTGAAGGGACCCAAAAGTGTGGAAATCTGGCATTTAAGGACAGTTTGGTGTGGGCTTGGCAGTGCTGTGGAGATGGTCAGAATTGATGATCTTAAAGGTCTTTTCCAACCTAAACGATACTGTGATTTTAACCTTAAAATTCCAATGAACTACTTGTGAGTTTTTATGGTATTTACTAGCCAGTAATTTACAGTTGATGTCATTTTATGAATAGAAAGGGATCTGCAGCCCACTGCACTGCTGGGGACAGACAGAGGTCATGTTGCAGCCTCTAAACGTTCAGATTTAAGGATATAAATTCCCTACCTGTATTTTAGCCATTCCCTCTGGAATGAATAAAGGTGTCACATGTAAAACCACGGTTTTATATGTACTCATTCCATGTACTCACTCCATGTGCTCACCTTCTTTCCTCATGATTCGTGGACTTCTTAATGCTCAGCTTCTCCAAATGCTTGTTCCCTAACAGAATTGCCAGCGTCTCCAAGATCTTCCCCACCATTATGTTGTACAAGATGTGGGAGGAAGGAAAAGTCACGTCCCTTGATGACCCACTGGAGCGTTATGCC
Organism: Acanthornis magna; assembly: GCA_036785705.1. Taxonomy (NCBI): domain Eukaryota; kingdom Metazoa; phylum Chordata; class Aves; order Passeriformes; family Acanthizidae; genus Acanthornis; species Acanthornis magna. The sequence goes on along the minus strand of JAWUZG010000174.1, from coordinate 630,656 downwards.
CAGAACTTTGTCATTAAGAACCCTCTGGGGAGGCTCAAGGACTCAGAGCAGAGATACACAGCAGATGGGCTGGTTTTTTTGGAGAAAGGCTCGATGCCACTGAAGCCATCCCCAGTCACCCTGCGCAGAATGGCCAGTCAGCTCTCAGGTGAGGCAGCTCCCTGCGTGTCCTTGGGCCTCTGCGCCCCTGGAAAGACACCACAGAGAGAACAGACCTTGTTCCAGGAATAAGAAAGGCTGCTGGGAGGCTGTTTCCCAGTCTGGACCCTGCACTGTGCACTTCCCGTGGATCAGGCAGGGCTCTTGGGTTTCAGCAGCTTCGTGGAGTGCTTAAAGGAAACTCTTGTGCAGGTCCCCTGCCAGGAAAGAAGCCAAGCTGCACCAGGAGTTGTTTTTCCCTTGCCAGGTGAACACAGATCCCTTCCAGGTGAACACAGATCCCTTTTGGGTGAACACAGATCCCTTCCAGGTGATCACAAATCCCTTCCAGGTGGACACAGATCCCTGCCAGGTGAACACAGACAGATTCCTTTCACCTGGACACCAGGACCTGAAATCAGGCTCCCATTGCACAATGTTGTTTTGTACTCCAACCCGAGTGCTCTCATTTTTCTGAGACATAGATTTGAGGGTCAAAGTGGCACCAAATCTCTTTGCTATGAAAAGGAAGACCTTGATTGCTGAGCTAAATTTAGCTGTCAGAGTGGTTCCTGATCCGGGATTCCTGAGCTATTTATAGCTTGGCACTTGCTGGCAGAGGAGTGTTAATCTGCTGCTACCTTCAGAATTGGGGAACTCATACATTAAGGGAGAAGGAGCTCACAGGACTAAGAACTTTAACGTTTCTCAGAAACAAAGCTGCTAATACTTGACTGAGGGATTACAAAGCGTAGTGGCCAAAGAGACTTTGCTGATATCACGTGTGCTATTTTGGTTAATCTCTGTAACACTTGCATTATTCCAGATTGGAATAAGTGCCCTAAAATTGGGACCTAAAATCAAAATAGCACATCAGCAAATTGCAGGACCCCAGGATTGGGTGCAGCATAACCTGAAGCAAGCCAATATGAAAGTGAGGGCTCCCCAAAATGGAATGATACCAAAATCTGGAAAGAAGAAGATAAACAACCCGAAGTGGCCAGTGGTCACATCCCTGCCCAGCCCCTCTCCCTGCAGACAAGGTGTGGCTCCATCCAGCCTGAGGTTGTCCTCAAGGGCACCAACTCTACCTGGTCCCCTCTGACTCTCACGAGCACCTGAAGCTGCTCTGACTGCTCCTGTCACCCAGGCAGGTGTGGAGTGCACCCCAGAAATATTGTAAGGAGCATAAATCAAAAGTGGTCATGTCATAATGGCTTGTGCTGGGCAGCCATTCCATTGCTTCCATCACAGTGCTGGATCTGTGCCGCTGCTCAGCTCCTTTCGTGCTCCGATGTATTTTTGGTTTTTAGAAAGTGGCCCAAATTTCCCAGACCACCCCAGCAGGACACACCAGACCTCAGACCCTGACAATTCAGCAGAAGGAGGAGCACAGTTTCAAAATCCCAACTGCAAATCAAAGGAACGTTCTGGTTCCACTTTCCATTTGCTGTGTGTCAAACCCCAAAAAGGAATAAGTTCTTCTTAGCCCTGGGATCAAAGCCACTGCATGACACATTGGAAAGTGGGTTTCATCTAAATTCTTCCAGTGGAAACTGATCCATAATAGATCCTCATTATCTGGGCTCTCCATTACATATTACAAAAGTAACTCCAAAGGTTTTTCTCCTCAGCACTCGACGGGCCCATTGCTGGAGGGAAGCTCCAGCTTGTTAAGACTGTGATTTTCAAATCCACACGAATGACAGGATGGGATGCAATTGTAAATTATTAACAACGTGTTTGTCACATCAATTAGCAGCCCATGAGGTAGAAATCAATGACTCTGGATTATATTATGCTCTGGTTTATCATTTCTAATGAACCTCAAGGAGACACTACACTGCTGTTGTGGTGCTGGTGAGCTCTCCCACTGCTCCAACATTTTCTCTGCAGCCAAGTACAGAAAGAAGGACCCCACTGTCCACTGGAAGATGTCAGTGCATCTCTTATCTGGTCATGCAGCTGCACAAAAAACCCCAGGCTAGGGGCAGAAGCAGTGCTCTCACTCCAGCTCAAATGCCAAGTTCAAGGCAGCTGAGAAAAACAAATGTTGCTGCTACAAGAGAATGGGGCCTCATTCAGCATTGCCAGGATGCAGCACAAGAGGAAAAGGCCTCAAGTTGCACCAAGAGAGGTTTAGATCAGATACTAGGGGAAAAAAATCATGGAAAGGGTTGTGAAGTATTGGCACAAGCTGCCCAGGGAAGTGGTGGAGTCACCATCCCTGGAGGTGTTCAGAAAACGTGGGATGTGGCACTTGGGGACATGGATTAGTGGTGGACATGACAGTGCTGGGCTAATGGTTGGACTCAATGATCTTGGAGGGCTTCTCCAACCTTAGTGATTCTGTGATTAAGACACAGTCACTGAGCATACGATTGTGAGTCATTTTTCTGACACATACTTTTCCCAATTTCCTCCCAAACCTCCACATCAAAGCAAGCTGCAAACGGCAGCAAGGATTCCATTCCAGATGTAATCCAAGTTCTGGCCTAGATAAGCCATAGACTCTGTGCAGAGGAGCTGGGGTGATTTAAAAAGTACAGACCAAAAGATTTTAGGGAATCCATGGTGAGTGAGGAACTAAAAGAGAAGAGAATTTGATATTTTCCTCATTCAGAAACCCTGAATCATTAAAAGTGGAAAGAACCTTGTTTATTTTATATATTCGGAAACCCTGAATAAATGTTGCTATAGATGAGGGGGAAAATAAAAATACTTTAGGCCAAGCCTGGAGTTGTCCAGAGAAGTTTAGGCCCTCTGTGGTGAAGTGTAAGGAATAAAATCCTATTTAAAAGGGGCTGTTGCACATGTTTGTAGTCAAGGCAATGCAGTCACATGGAAATACAGACAGGGATTCCCCAACACCCCATCCACAGCTCTCTTCCAAACCACACTTGGAGATTCAGGATGTTTTCCATCAGTCATCATGGCATTTTCACTGAGATGCAGCAGCCCAGAGTTAATGCTGGGGAAGGACCAACATAACCCAGAGTCAGGAGTCCATGACTTGATCAGCAGGAGCAGTCCCTTGCTGTGTCTCTGGAGCTCTCGTGTCCACCACTGGTGCTCCCATTTTGCCATTGAAAAAAATCCTGCCTTTGTTCCCTCTTCACCAGAGCCATCATTTCCATGATTTCTCTCTCTTCCCATGGCCCAGGTCTGCCCAGGAGGCTGCGATCCACCAGCCTGCTCTGGAAGGGCAACACGCAGGAGGCCCTGGCGCTGCTCAAGGACGATGTCTTGGTGGCTGACCCAGGAACCAGGTCAGATAAATTCCTTTAGGAGCTTTCTGGATGTGTTCTCCACTCAGCCCCATCCCCAACCCCATCCCCAGCCCCATCCCCAGCCTCCATGGATAAAAGGCAGCCATTCCCAAAGGGAGCTTCAGCCATCTCCCCACACACCTGTGGGGCTGGAAAAAGTGACTGTTGGAGGTGTCGAGGTTGGGTTTAATTTTTTAAGCCCGGATGAGCCAAGTTAAACTGCTGTAGTTCATTAAATGAGACTTAAATGATGCAGGTTTTCAAAAGTGGAAAGGCTCTCTATTTTAAACAGTTTAAATCACCGCATATTTCGGTTAAAATCATGTCTGTAGTGAATTGTGTGTCTCTATATTACCTAAAAGGTCTATGAATGCTTGTTACAATTCCTGTAGCCTGTTAAAAGTCTGTTACCTGGTTTGCAAACACTCAAAAATATCATGGAATGATAGAAACACAGAATGGTTAGGATAGGAAGGCACTTGAAAGATCATCTTTTTCCACCCCATGCCACTAGATCAGGTTGCTCTAAGCCCTGTCTAACCTGGCCTTGGACACTTGAACAGGATCCAGTGGAGAGCAGGTGAGGGAAAGGATTCAAATTAACTGGGAAGAAACTTTTTAAGACTGCAAAATTGTTTGGGAATTAATTACGGTCTGAAATCATTTGCCCAGGGTGACCAAGGATCTACCACAGTCACTTGTGTTAGTTCTGTCCCATATCATTTAGGAGACCACGACAAATATTCCTTAAAGGGTTGTAGGATTTTAATACCATCATCTTCTTTGGTGTCTTTATATCTTTATTGTAACTTATCTCTATTGGTATCTTTATTTTATGATCCTTGCAAACATAAATAGGGACATCCCCTCATAGGCTCTTAACGCCTTATTAATTGCTATATTGATAGTTTTAACTCTCTTTCTTTGCTCCTGATTATACATCCCAGCTAGCATTACATCATTCTTCCCAAAGGAAGTTCCCATTCACTGATATAGATGTTTTAACATATTTTTCTATGTTGAAATTCAGCTCAATTTCAGATACAAGGTTTTACATACAGAATGTATTTATTCTTAGGGTAAGAATATATATGCTCATCATGCTTTTATTCAACTAAATGGGCTGGAAAAGGTTGAAGTGGTACCAAATTTATGATCTAAATAAGCCTCAATGAGATGTGTGGCTTCACACAATTTTAAAAAAACCAACAGGGCTGAAAATATAATGAATTTTGAAAATGTGTTAAAAAAATTGCCCCTTCATGTCTTCATGCCATTAAACTTCATTCAAGTGTAAAGACTTAAATCACTTGATGGATATTAAAGACTGGAGCACTCAGGTTTCTTTAATGACTCCACATTGCTGGATGCGGCTTTGTGGGCTTTTAAGTGCTCTTTAAGTGCTTTTACCATCTTAAGGTAGCTTAGGTATCTCAGTGATTATCCCATGGCAAATCCCCAAAGAGGTTTACCTGGGATTTTAAGACCTTTAAGGTGAGCACCTGCAACTCTCCACGCTGCTCTTAAAAAGAATGGATGGTGAACAATTATAAACAGCAAGTCAGGTTATGCAAATATGGAGGGGTTGTTTCTTCTCCATCTCCAGCTGTCTCTGTACACTGGGTTTAAACATCTCTGCTGCTGTTCCCGTAAAACATTTCTCTTTCTTGATTTTAAAACAAATCACAGCCACAACACACAGCTTTTCTCTGTCTCTCCTTCATCTGTCATTCCATAAAATGTGAATTTTTCCCTAAAGAAGAGAGACCCAGCCATTGTTTTACACATCACTGACAAGCAGCTGATCCCAATATAATTCCTCTTCCTTCCCAGATGTCACTACAGCAACCTGGCCTTCTCCCTGATGGCCCACGTGCTGGCTGACCACGCCGCCGATGGGCAGTACCAGCGCTGGATCTCGGAGAACATCCTGGACCGCCTGGGCATGGAGGACACTGGCTTCGACATCACGGCACCCATCCGCTCCCAGATGGCCGTGGGCTTCTACGGCAGCCAGCAGCCAGCCCCGCTCTATGACCTGGGCTGGTACCGGCCCTCTGGCCAGATGTACTCCACAGCTGCCGACCTGGCCAAGCTGGCCATGGTCTTCTTGGGCACCTACCACCGCCGGCTGCTGGAGCCCGACACGGTGAAGACAATGCTGACGCCCCTGTTCAAGTGCTCCGTTGAGTACTTCGCTAACAAGACGGGCACGCCCTGGGAGATTAATGAGCAGTTGGGGTATGATGTCATCAGGAAGGACGGGGACCTCGATGGGTACTCAGCAACCTTCTCTCTCATCCCCAAGCTCCGCCTGAGCTTCATTGTGCTGATGGCAGGGCCCAGACCTCAGGGTGGGGACATTGTGACTCAGACATATGAGTACCTCATCCCTGCCATGGAGACGGCATTCAGAGAGGCTGACAAAAGCTTGGTTCCTCCTCCAAACCCCATCCCTTACGTTGGCTACTACACCTATTCCAACCTGACTTTCTATGAGATCAAAGTCGGAATTGGTGGGGTGCTGGTCATGCAGCAGTTTGGGCCTCACGTGGAAGAACTGATCCCTGAAAAGTATCGGACAATCAAGCTCCACCACCTGGAAGATCGTGTTTTCCAAGTCGTTTTTGACAAGGAGTTCCCATGTGTTCTGCACCTGGGCTCTGCTTCCATCTCGCTGGAGACCCAGAATGGGCAGCTCTTTAACTTCTACCCCTTCGACCGCAAGGGTTTGTCCCCTGGCTTTGATGCCCCGGGGCTGAACACCTACAACGTGGTGCGTGTCCAGCGCAAGCCCGTGTTCTACAGCTAAACATTCCCTGCTCTTCCCACCCCTCCCGGGAGCTGGCTCCAAATCTGTGTCTTACCAGAGTCTCCTGCCTGCATGGCTTTGTGGATGCCATTCAAAAGGGAAGGACTGGGGCAAATGACTCTTTTGCCGAACAAATCCTTCCCACTTCTAAGACCACTTGAATGACTTGTCATTGGCCCCCAGCAGTGCACAGCAGGCACCTGGAGATGCCTGCAGGACAAAGAGATGGGAATGTGCTGGATGGATGTGTTTGGATGCCATAAAAAAAAGCCTAGCACTGAAGTGTCCACTCTTACATTGTCTGTTTGATGACCACTGTGGTGATCAACTGCTACCATCAAAGGGCTGAGAATTCCCTGGGTCTCTCAGAAAATGTCTCTTCTTCAGTCCAAGGATTTTTCAGGGCTTTTCAGGAGCCCATCTGTCATGAACATGATCCCTTACCTGGGTTTGCCAAAAGCATTACATGCTAAAAAATGGCACCAGCCTGACACCAGGCCCTGCTTGGGATTCCTGGGAAGTGAGGGTCTGTTTCTTTCCTGGGTCATAAACTTTGAAAAGTGCAAAACAATGTGGTTCTGTCTTGGCTCCTTGGATTTCTGCAGAAGTGCTGGTCCCTCCAAGGATGTTGGAGCAGTGCAGAAGCTGCAGCTCACTCCTGTGAACAGGGGCACAGGAACATAAACTGGGATATTCCAGCTGGACTCAGCTCTGTGACTGTCTCAGTAACCAGGAAAGTGTGTGAGCGTGGTGTGGAAGTTCAGGAATGCATGGGGACCTTTCTGTGTGGTTTGGGCAGGATGTCTGGATGCAAATGTACCCACTGTGTTTCTGCAGCTGGGGGTGAAGGTGCTGAGGGAAAGTGCAGCAGCCTGGGGAGCACCACCTTGGGGAGAGTGCCCCTGCACCTACAGAGCCACTGGTGCATTTTGTTATCCCTTCCTGTGTCCACTCCTTGCCAAGGCAGGCAGGACAGGGGATTTGGGTCACACCAACCCCAGGCAGTGCTCCAGGCATGGTGCAGAGTGACTGGAAACCTGCCTGGGAGGGAAAGGCCCTGGGGGTGCTGGTGACAGGAGCTGAACATGAGCCCAGGTGTGCCCAGGTTCCAATGGCATCTGGCCTGTCCCAGCCATGGTGTGACCACAGGATCAGGGCAGTGATTTTCTCCCTGTGCTGGGCACCTTGAATCCTGGGGTCAGCTCTGGCTCTTCACAACAAGGAAAACATTGAGGGGCTGGAGTGTGTCCAGGGAAGGCAAAGAAGCTGGGGAAGAGTCTGGAGCACCAGGAGCGGCTGAGGGAGCTGGGAGGGCTCAGCCTGGAGAAAAGGAGGCTCAGGGGGACCTTCTGGCTCTCCACAACTCCTGACAGGAGGGTGCAGTCAGGGGGAGTCAGGCTCTGCTCCCAGGAATAAGGGTTATCACAAGAGGAAATGGCCTCAAGTTGCACCAAGGGAAGTTTAGGCTGGATATTGGGAACTTTTTTTCTCAGAAAGGGTGTTCAGGCATTGGAACAGGGCAGTGGTGGAGTCACCATCTCTGGAGGTATTCAAAAGATATGTGGCTGTGGCACTTAGGGACATGTTTAGTGGTGGCCCTGGCAGTGCTGGGGGAACAGTTGGACTAGATGACTTTGGAGGTCTGTTCCAACCTCAGTGAATCTATGACTCTGTGCTGGCCACACCAACAGCAATGGCCAACACCACTTCACTATGACAGGGACAGTGTCAGACATGAGGGCAGACAGGGCCATCACAACTGCACAGTCCTGGCTCCTCAATGCCTCTTCAAAATTAGGGGATATTGTGGTTGCAGCCCTGGCTGGAGCTGAAATAAAAGCAAGCAGAGGGGCAGGGCAGGATAGTTCTGACCTTAAAGTGAATATCCAAACTTCAGGGCATGGCAGAGGCTGCACAGCGTGGAAATCCAGAGGGAAGTGTGACAGGGGCACTGCACAAGGGGTTATAGAAACTTGCACAATCAAAGACCCTTCCAAGTGCATGTTCTGGTCTGAGGTGGATCCTCTTGCAGAGCAACATCCGTCTGCTGCTTGTCCACACATACTCTTGGATGTGGACATGTCTCAGAGAGGATGAGAAAAAAACCCTCTCTGCTCCCTTCTCTCTGGCGTTCTCAGTGTTTTCACTCTGGGCTATTCTTCAGCTTCAGTTTTGAGTAGAGAGACCATCACTGAAAGCCCAGAAATTCCCTGCCTTTTGTCAGATAATTTCAGTTCCCTGAACAGCACATGGAACCATGCAAACCTTGCCTTACAGAGCTGCTGCTGTGTTGGTTTCCTCTGAGCATTCCATACTTTGTACAACCCCCTGTGTTCAAGTATTTAGCCTGGGCTATAGCAACAGCAATAAAACCTATGGAAATGCCCCTGTCCTGTGTGGTCATGCCCAGAGGGATGAGTGCAGGCACATTTGGTCCTGATTTCCTGGGGACAATATCACTGCCATGACATTCCGGCCACAGCTGAGCCCATGGGATGTGTCATAGTTGAGACAGTCACGACAAGTAAAAAGTTCACCACAACAGACCAACTCTCTCAGCCAGAGAGAAGGATCTAACTCTTTATTTTACAAGGCCTCCTTTTATACTATTTTATACTATTTCTAATTCATGTCACACATCCATTGGCTCCCAATTCACCACCCCACAATATCATTGGCTACCTACAGTTAGAACAACATCTTGCAATAACACCTGCAAGTCTCTTATTATCGTTGTTTATGGATTCCTGCTTGTTTTGAGCTAGAGAGGAATAGTGTGAGCTGGACTTACAGGCCTCTCTCATGGAAAAGCAGTTCTCACTACATGCCTACAGTTCCCACAAGGATGGGATGTCTGATTGCAAGATCCTGGAGTGGTCTAATTCTGGTTCTTTTGAGTGAGGGCAAAGAGCCAGTGTGGGGCTGTTCTTCTTGCTTTGAAACAAAAGAAGTGATTGCCCTCAAAAGCTTCCATGAAAAATTAGGATTTATATCCCACGTCACTTGCCAGCCAGGAGGAAACACCACACTGGACAACCTCCATGTGTGATGGAGAGGTGGGGACATTTTACCACCAGAAATGCAGACATCAACAATTCCTTTCTAGTGAGTCACCTTCACACCTGTTCAACAACATTTTGGGGGCTCTAATTCATTCTCATTAAGAACAAATTATGCTCTTTGCCCCTCCTGAACAAAGTTCATTTTCTGAGCTGCAGCAAAGCTCATTTCACCAAAGCGTGGCTCACCCTGGGAAGGTGAACAAGAGCTCTGTGTGGGCAGGAGAACCCTTCCCTGACACAGAGAGGAAAAAGGGGGCCTTGGAAGATCTGTACAGAGGGTTTGGGAGAGGCCACGTGTGGCACACAGGACAAGGTGGAGTTCTGGGGTGCTCCAGTCGCTCATGGAGAGTAGCCAGAGTCACAATCCTGAGCCCAAACTTTCTCTCACTTTGTGCCTGAACAGAATCCTGAGAAAAGCAGAACCAGCTCTGTGACCAGGGGTGGCCAGACTCACATTAGCAGGCGCTTTTAACCAGCTTTAACAGCTCTTTGTGAACTTTCCTTTTTTCTACAGAATCTAAGTTTCCACTATGAGTAATGTTTAAGCTTTTGTGTACACTTGCTGCTGAATTTAAAAATATCCCACTGTTATTTCACCCATGTCAGAGACTGGCTCCACAATCCGTACAACAAACATGCAAAATCTGCCCATCTGCTCACTTTTCACTGAATCTGTGCTTTAAGAAGTGACTCAATGTGTCTGCAACAGCCTATAGAAACACAGTGCTTAAAAATGTTTTCAGAATTACTCATCAGGGAACCAAACAAACAGAAAATGCTTCATTAACATTCCCAGCATCAAAAACAGACAAGAACAAAACTTACTTTATTGGTTTAAGAGACCAAATTCTACCCTAAGGAGCACTAATGAAACTACATAATATGGTAATAGTGTCCCTGAAACTGTAGTTACTCTACGAGTTAAAAGACTCTGGACCACTAAGAATGAGAATAATCTGGCAAAATATAAACACCTGCATCTGAGGACTTTGAACCCTTTGAACTCCTTTCCACTCAGTGAGTTTTAATGACTCCATGGAGTGGATTCACCTCATCTTAGAGGGAATATTTGGAATTAGTTGATGAATCCCACTCTACAAACCCCAGCCCCCAGCCGGGATGGCCCCAGGCCCCGCTGTCACAAGCATCTCTTCAGGCAGAAGGGAAACACTTCCAGAATCTGCTGTCAAGTAAGGACAAGTTCCCAACTTGCTGCGTCACCACTGAAGACCTGAGGTTCACAGAATAATAGCTCAAAACAAAACAGAGCGGTCCCAGTCTAACATGGCTTCAGTCATGACAATTCCTTCCTCTTTGGAAGGCCTCTGCTGTCAGGAATATCAGCTCAGGTGAGGATCACACCGATACCTGCACACAGGAATGGCTTTGCTCCCATTCTCTCTTGCAGCCACACCTCATTTTTGATGACTTTTCTCCCATTCTCTTTTGCAGCTGTGTCCCATTTATTCCCAGCCCTCACTGCCCCAATGTTGGAGGTTGGGGGGGGGAAGTGGAATTTTTCCCATTCTGTTGCTAGGCAAGTAACGATCGGTACTTAGAGGCCATTTTACTCTCACAAAAGAGACAAAGACTTTTTGGCTGGGCGAGCACGGGAACAAGAGATGGCAAGACTTGATAACGGGACACTCACTCGCTCACAACTCTCAGAGGAAAGAGCAGGGGGAAAAAGGCAGCTCTGCTTTTTGGCTGCAACTGCAGAAAAGGCCCAGTTTTGCACTGGTTTTTCTCTCTACCTGTTGAGTGAGTTCTCACTTGGGACGGGGGAGGACGGGATCCCAGCCCCTTCTATCCTCTGGGAGGGCGCATTTCCCAGCTGCGCTGCAGCAGAACGAGACCCCTCGCCTGCTGCCGCTCCTCGCCCTGCCTGCTACCGCCCCACGCCTTGCCTGCCACACCTGCGAAGCTTCTGCTGCCTCCTCTGCTGGCTGGCTCAGGTGAGCCCACCTGGCCGTTCCATCTCCTTGCTGCGCTTTGTCCATCTGCGCTCCACCCTGCTCCAGCCCGTCGGCCATTACGTGCGTGACACAGATCCAACCTCGCGCCACAGCGCCATCTGCAGCTTCCCGGGAGTCATCGCACCTGCCCTGCTGGTCTAGGAGCCCAACAGTGCCCCTGCTGGCCGTGACCGTGACTGCACCAACCGGGAAAGTGCCTGACAGCCCAGGGACATTTGCCACCGAGGTTTTTTTTTGTTTTGTTTACTGGTTTTTTTTTAACCTTGTTTACTGTTTTTTTTTGTTACTGATTGTTTACCTCATTATAGATACTAGTGAAAAAAACTCTTATTCCTTTTCCCATACCTTTGCCTGAGAGCCCTTGATTCTAAAGTTATGATAATTCGGAGGGAAGGGGGTTCACATTCTCTGTTCTAAGGAAGGTTCCCACCTTCCTAAGCAGACACCTGTCTATCAAACGAAGACACCCAAGCTCTCTGTCTCTGGTCACTCCAGGACACAGAGCCCTCACCTTCCATCCCTTTCAGAGCCTGAAGTGGAGCAGATCCCCCAAATTCACATTGTCCACTCACTGTCCTGAGAAGTGCTTTTTCCTCAATGTGCTGTGCTCTGGCACACCCAGCCCAGCCCATCCCCTCGGGGCTAATGAGCAAACACAGTTTTAATGGTACAGGTGGAAGTATTGCACAGACAGAGCTGAAATACAGTTCTGTTACAGTCTCCAGCACCAGCCAAGTTGAAAAAAAACCATGAAAAATAAGAATGGATCTTTCATGCTCAAAACCACTCATAAAAACAGAAAGAAAAAGGAAAAGAGAAAAAGAGGAAAAGAGAAAAAGAGGAAAAGAGAAAAAGAGGAAAAGAGAAAAAGCGAAAAGAGAAAAAGAGAGAAAGAGAAAAAGAGAAAAAGAGAAAAGGATCACTTTCTCACCTGGACAGGATTATGGGCCCTTGGCAGATATAATCAGGAACTGCAGGAATAGAGCACAGCTGAAGTACAGTCACAAGGCACCACTGACGATGGTGTGTGCAGCCTGTAATTAAGGGTCTAATTATTTACCATGGATAAATAATGGATCTATAAAGGGTTTATCATGGATAAATAACAAATGGATCTCCCAGACCTGCCCATTGGTCACCCAAAGGTTCCTCATTTCATGGCATTTTGAGAGCTCTGGGCATTGACCCCAAGCCAAAACAGAAAGATTATCACAAGACAGAAGAACACTTATATATCAGAACAGTCCTGCTGCTCCTCCAAACTGCTTGTGTAGGTGCTTGGAAGGAATTTGGGTGGAGCTTGCAAGTCTGGAGTGACCTGTGCCATGCAACCTCTCACAGGGATGTCACAGAGTCCTTCTCAGTGCCATGGTCTGGGTGACAAGGTGGTACAGGTCATGAACTCAATGATCTCAAAGGTCTTTCCCAACCTAATTGATTCTGAGGATTCTGCGATTCTTGGAGTATCTGTCTCTCACAGTTCCTGCACTCGTACCTCATTCCCACTCCGTTCTCTTCAGCCCAGGTGCTGCCCAGTGCCACAGCACAGGGTAAAAATCCATCCTTCCCACTCATGGTGTGGCTGTAACTGCTCTGGGCAGATGCTGAGCCTCCCCTGGCAGTCATTCCTGCTTCAAACCCAATTATCGGGATCGTGGGTTGGTGCCAGCTCTGCCTGGCAGCAGTTCTCGTTTAGCTCCCAATTTGTTCCTCCAAGGAGTAATATTTCTGCTAGGGATGGGCAGGCACATTCTATTTAATTTCAGCTCCACCTGAGCACCGTGGGTGAGATGTGAGAGAATCCTGCTGGCAAAAGGTTGTGGAAAAACATGGGAAGAGAGGAGTCAGCAGGAGGATGGAATGAGCACAAGAGGGAGCCGAATATAAAAATGTCCAGCCACAATTTCCAATCACTTTCAGCTAATTATTGGATATACTAATGAAGATGTAAGAAAAACAGTTGGTTAAATAGAAAATCTGAGAGATGGGAGTAAAGTGCTCCCAAACAGGCAATAGGAAAATGTTGTGCCCTGCAGCCCCCAAACTGTGGGAGAAACCAGCTCTGCTGGGAAGAGCAGGTCAGTTCCAGGGTGACAAATGGGCTGTTTGCCACAGCTTGTGTGAGAGTGATGCCACAGCTCCTCCTGAGGAACTGGGGGTGAAACTGGGGGTGAAAGTGGGGGTGAAACTGGGGGCGAAAATGGGGAATCCTTCACCATTCCAGCACAAATTGTCCCGGACAGAGCATTTGGCGCTGTTGGTTTGGGTTCAGCCACATCAGCCCCAAATATCTGTGGACATTGTGCTTATTGTAAGAGATGAACCCCCTCAGGGCCGTCACCTTCAGTCCCCACTGCCATTGCACTTCTGTGCTCCTTCCTTGTGAGGGAGCAGATAAACCTCTTACCACTTAACATCATCCATGCTCCCTGGTGCCTGCCAGGAAAACTGGGACAAACTGGGACATGAAATGTCTCTGAAACACCTCACAAAGTGATGGGAGGTACTGGCTGGAGGGTGGGACATGTGGTGGGACACATTGTGGGACACAGGGGAAGAGCATTTGGGGATAGCACAAGTCTACAATGACTTGTGTAGGGGAAGTGGGGAAAAGAGCAACCAAGGGGCTTTGGAGAGCAACAAACATTGGAAAATAGAGATAAAGGAATAAAAGGAGCCTCCATCTTCCCTTTCACTTGCACAATCTGGAAGATGTCAGCTCTCAGTCTGGACTTTCCCTGTGTCATCTGAGGCCTCATGAAGTTCTGTGTGTGTGCTGAGATTTCCGGACTGACTTGTGAGAGTCAGGACGGGCTGGACCATGCTGGGCTAATGGCCACTGTTTGCTGTGACAGTGAATCCAAAAATAGGATATGTCCTCAAAAAGGTGTGCACAGACTTTGGGATGGCTCCCAGGATGGCAACCTTCCTGGATATTCACTGCCAGCACTGATGGATCTAGAGAATCACAACACATGGAATAGCTTTGGTGAGCAGGGGTCTTAAAGCCCATCCAGTGCCACGGGCCTGGGCAGAGCCATGGCAGGGACATGAGCAGGGACACTGCCCACTGTCCCAGGCTGCTCCAAGCCCTGTCCAACCTGGCCTTGGGCACTGCCAGGGATCCAGGGGCAGCCACAGCTGCTCTGGACACCTGTGCCGCAGCCTGCCCACCCTCACAGGGAAGAATTCCTTCCCAATATCCCATCTAACCCTGCCCTCTGCCAGTGGGAAGCCATTCCCCCTTGTCCTACACATGGAAGATGATATAACTCATCCAGGAGTCAGTGATTTCAGCAACAGGATTATTGTCCTTATCCTTTTTGTGCACGTGCTGGAGGGAAGCACAGGTCACATCCAGCTGTCCTGACAGCCCCACTCACGTCTGAGACAAAGAGTGAGGTCCCTGTGAGGTGATTGGGATGTTTTCCAAAGGGATCCCCTACCATGGTGATGCCTTCAAGTATTTCTAGTTTTTCTCTTCATGTATTTGTAACTCGCTGCAGTTCTGTGCTTCTAACAAAGTGCTAAAATCCTCTGTTCCAGCACCTTTGGCCAAACAAGGCTCTCTGAATACAGATCCAAGGACATTTCATTGCCTTAGGGCCCAAAAATATGTAAACAACAATGAGATGGGGGAGCAGGCCTGGGGTGGTGAACATCATCCCCTGAGGGTGGATTGGAGAATTAAGGGCCAGTGTGTTAATGGACAGAACTTGTAAAAGGTGAAGGGCTCATGACCCAGGGTCCATTTTGGGTGTCGTCCCCTACAGGGGGTTTGCTTGCCCGAATGTACCTTCAAGGCCTTTGCAGGCCTTGAATAAATTGTCTGCTTTTTATACTCCGAATTAGTCCTGGCCTCTGTTTCAGGCATCCTGTCCTTTAGGCATCAGTGGCACCTGAGGTACTGCGGCAGAGACCAAGAGCTTGTGTGGGGTGTGAGCTCAGGGCTCAGCAGAGCAGGAACAGCTCCAGGAGCACACAGGGCCCCGAGGAGCTGGGATGGCAATCGGAACCAAGGCCTGTGGTGGAGATCTGCAGGCACAGGGAGCAGGGGCACCGCAGAGTGCTCCTGCCTAAGTGCAGCTGGGATTTCATCTGTCGCTCCAACAGCCCGGAACACGAGCAGGGTGGAAGCAAGCCATGCCCTGGAAAGCACCCAGGGCTCCCTGGTGCAGGAAACAAGTGCTCAAGATGGTCATGGGTGCAATCAGCAGTTACCCCTCACACAAGGGCACGGCAGACAGTTCCTGTGATGGCATGTCTCTGTGACACTGTGACCATCTGCAAGGATGGCCCCAGAGCCCTCCCAGAACAAAGGAATACCTGAAACAAGCACTCTAATCCAATAAAAATTGGGGTTTCCATCAATGGAGGGTGAAAGGGAGGAAAAAGAAAGAAGAGAGGAATATTTGAGCACAAGGGGGGCGAGAGGGGCTGGCAGTGGCAGCAGGCCTGAGAGGAGCACAGAGCTGACTGCGAGGGCAGACACAACCCTTGGGACCCTCACGGGAAAGTTCAGTGTGTGCAAAGTGCTCACGGCCACGCCCAGCGCTCGTCTTGGACATTGCTGGTGCTCTGCTGAAGGAGCTTTGTTATCAAAATAAAATAAAATCAGCATTGTGGTTAGGTTCGGGGGAAGCTCACAGGGAATGCTCTTTTGAGATGCCATTGTTTCTGTTGGTCCCTCAGCCCACTCAGCAGTGAGTGGTGACCTCAGAAGTCAACAGCAATCTCTGAAATGTCTCAGCATCACAACTGTGGGACACAGCTCCTGGGCCAAGTCTTCACTCAGCCCCACAGACTCTTCACCCAACAAGACATTGAAGACTTATTTTTTCTCGGACTCTTTCCCATTTCCATCCTGTCCTCATAAATCATCCAGGACTCTATTCGCCCTCTAGGATGTATTTTTTGAGGTAAGAGACTATGGGAACTCCTGACCTGCTGCTTGTCGGGAGGATTTCTCTGCCCAGCTTTGGTGCAGACATTGAGGTCATCTAGAGAGACACAGTATTGCTTTTCTCATGCACAGTATTTCTCATCTCATCCACTGGGATGTGGATTTCTGCCCTCCAAAGCTGCCTGCAGTTTCTCCCTGAGAAATTCTTTGCTATTCCAGCTACTGTGAGGAAACCCCCACACTTCACAATGCTCTGGTTGAGCGCTGACTGATTATTTTGTAATCTTTGCATATCAGTACTGAAGTGCTACATCAGGGAATCCACTGGGCCCAGTAGTTATAATTTTACAAAGTCCTTCTCCCGACAAATAATGTAACTCAGAATCCCAGGAAACCACTAAGCAAATTAAAATCCGATGGACAATAAACAATTCAGCTTTAAAAAATACACAGCGCAATAAATGAACCAGGACTGGCCCCATTCCATCCACAAAGGAAGATTAGTGGGAGCAGTGTGACCTCTGCAAAGCATCAAAATATTGGTTGGATATCCAGGATTGCTGTATAAAAGTGTCCACCCACTTTAATTGCTGGTTTGCCTTGATTGAAAAACATCAGATGTTTTCTGAAAGGGGCCATAGACCTCCTATAAATTTATGTTTCAGAGAAATGCAGATCCCTTCCTGTCAGTAACACCAAAAGTGTGCCCCGTGCAGAGCAGCTGAGTTCTTGTGGAGAAGAGATCAAAGCCACAAGATCTGGCCTGGATTCAGCCTCCTGCTCAGGACTGAGGGGCACCTGGGCCAAGTGTCGCAGGTGAACACAGCCAAAACTTCTCAGCTCTTTGAGAAAACCTCTCTAATCCATTGCTTCACCAGGTGTCTTCCCTGGCTTCTTTCCCACCACCCAGGAAGGTCCTGAGATGCTGAGCAAATGGAGGGTGACCAAGACAATGATGGAATCATGGAATGGTTTGGGCTGGAAGGGACCACAAAGCCCATCCAGTGCCACCCCCTGCCATGGGCAGGGACACCTTCCACTCTCCCAGGTTGCTCCAAGCCCCATCCAACCTGGCCTCGGACACTTCCAGGGATGATGCACTTCCAAGGTCATGCCTGGATCACAGGGACTACAAGGAGACCTGGTGGTATCTGAGCTGGGTTAATCAGATGAAGGTTGAAGGATGGATTTACCAGCAGCTACATCTACTTGGAGGACAACGACAAAGAGGACAGAGAAGATCTAAGCGGTACCTGGCAGTGCAACAAGGTGCAATAGCAACAAATTGCACCTGGGAGGTTCAAGGTGGCTTTTAAAAATGCTCCCTCCCCAAATTTCCCTTCAGCCCTTGCACAGGTCACCAAAGAGGTCTGAGAGACCTCTCAGACCTTCCATCCAAGATTTAGATTGGCAAAGGCACAGCCACCGTGATCAGTCCCCTGCTGTGACTGGGAGCTCCATCACCCACAGAAATTCCTGTCTTTCCTGTGGCCAGGTTGGATCAGCCCAACTTGGAATTGAAAGAAACAGTAGAAGCATTTCTAAAATATTGGGACTTGCACGTTCATGATGAGCAAGGTGGTATAAGAACATAAGAACTGATCCTTTGTTCAGCTCTTCCTCTAACCTGGGGTTGGCTATGGAGAATTTATCCACACTATGTAGGTATTTCTTTTTGTAGGAAGCAAAATCAGGGAGTACATCTGATTAATTCTGCTCTCCTCACACCGATATGGAAAATTAGGGGCCAACCCCCACTTTGGTGCTCAGCATTTTGGCAGTGCTCAGGACATTCTGACAAACCTTCCTGGAACCACAACAAACCCTGCCCTGGTGTTTCCCTGCTGCAAGTCAAGTTCAGCCTCTTCACATTAAAAAATAAAGCTAGACACATGTGGGGTGAGTGGTTGGAGGCCCTCCAGCTTTCTTGGCTGAAGATCCAGCTCTGTATTTGAGGCAGTGTTGAGGGAGAGATCTTACTGTTCCTGTGCCTTTGCACTGGGAATCAAGGTCACTGCTACAGGCTGGAAAACAGAGCTGGAGAAGAAGGAAGAGCTTTCCCCTGACTTTGCCAAGAACACTCTTTCTTCCCTAATAGGTGGGGTTGTGCTTTGCCAGCTCTCCGATTTCCATGTACCCAGGTCTCAGGTACCCACTTCCCCCTTCTCGTTTTAATTCATGGGATGTTGTGAAATGTCACTCAGGAACTCCACAGGAACAGAACTGCAATGGGCCCACCTGGCAAAATCAGCAGCAACGTGAGATTAATTTTATACAAAGGAGTTTGATAATGAACAAGTTGGTTTGATTGTATCTAAGGCAATTTTACCACCTGCTTACTATCAGCCCAGAGAAGCTGTGGCTGCCCCTGGATCCCTGGAAGTGTCCAAAGTCAGGCTGGACAGGGCTTGGAGCAGCCTGGGATAGTGGAAGGTGTCCCTGCCCATGGCAGGGGTTGGGAATGGATGAGCTTCAAGGTCCCTTCCAAGCCAAACCATTCTGGCATTCTGTACAATTCTATTTATTTTCCCTATTATTCATCATGGGTACAGGATAAATTTTGACATTTCTGGCAAAGACAGGCATTTCCCTAGAAGTTCTTAACTGAAAAAATGAGCAGGAAAAATACAGGATTCCTGAGTAACAAAACAGATTTGTTATCACCCTCTCCACCCAAAATATTGGCAAAGCAATTCCTACAGCTCTGATTTCTGTCCAAGGGACTGTGCTGTCCCCATGGGCACAGCAGCTCTGGGGGTTTCTCGCCCACTTTGGGACATCGTGCTTTGGGAGCTGTGTCCATGATCACAGAGCTCCAACAGCCCCAATTTCCACTTGTCTTCAATACAGATTTTTTTCTGCAGTTTTGACTCACATCTTCTGGAACATTTATAACAGCTCAACACCTGGAAAGGGATTCCCAACCCAATTGGCTTTTTATTGTTTTGTAACCTGACAAACCTTAACAAACTCACTTTTCCCTCTGTTCTAGAGGTGGACACCTTCCACTGTCCCAAATTGCTCAAAGCCCAATAAAACCTGGCCTTGGACGCTTCCAGGGATGGGGCAGCCACACTTTCTGTGGTACTCAGAGAGACCATTTGGATGGCGGAACCCCAAAGAAATTACAGGAGATGGATTTATTGTGAGGAGTCCTTTGACTGTGTGTCCAGCAAGGCTGGATTTTCCTGGTCTGCACATGGAAAAATCCACCACAGAAGGGTTTACAGTGATATCTTTCCTACTGATTTATTACAATGGAAATTCAGGTGCCATCTGTGCTGATTTTTTTGTAATATTAGGAAAGAGCAAGTACCAAGGCACCAGAGCCAAACTTACTAAAATGGGAAATTTCAATTACATTGCGTAAGGATATATTTTTCTTCTTTTGTTTAGGCTGTATTTTGCTAATGCTTATTTTATTTGAACAACTGGAAAGCATTTTCTGATCCTTATTTTTCATTTTGAAGCTGAGAACAAACTCAATTTTTTTCCTACACCATGAGATACTGTAGTAAATATAGTTTTTAAATATTTTGTTTGTGGAGATAAATGCACATAAAACCTGCAAATTCATGTAAATATATGTAAATATAGTCTCTTGAAGACAAAGAAAATGCCTATTCAGGTGTTTGGGGTGGTTTGGATGAATATGGCATAAGCATCTCTTTGCTGTTGTTTATGCAGTTCACCACAGAGATAAAACAACATCAGGTAATGGCTGGAATTTCCACAATTTCCCACTTGTATTTTCACTCTTGCTCTCACAATCACCATTTCAGAAATCTTTAGGAACTAACTAAGGAAAATACTCCTCTGGTTGCAGGTAGGCGGAGATGATTTGGGGTTATCATTCAGACATGACCCAGAGGTGCTGGGTACTGCCCAGGCTCCCCAGGGAATGGGCACAGCCCCGAGGCTGCCAGAGCTCCAAAAGTGTTCGAACAACACACCCAGGGATGCACAGGGTGGGATTGTTGGAGTATCTGGGCAGGGACAGGAGCTGGACTTGGATGATCCCTGTGTGTGTCCCAGCTCAGGACATTCTGTGTTCCATATGGAAGGTGCTGATATACCTGAGGAGAAGGGGTGGAGATGATCTTTAAGGTCCTTTCCAACCCAAACCACTCTGTGATCCTCTGATTCCTCCTTCAGGGTGTGCAGTGACCCTCCCCGGCCCAGCCCTGCTCTGATCTAAAGCTGTGGCAGCCGCAGGGCTCTGCAGGTGACCTTTCTTCTCCCAAAGGTCACTCTTCTGGTATTCTGTACCTTACCACAGTAGAGAGGCAAGAATCCACGTGGGACCTGCCCCTCACATCCCTCCTGGCCACAAAAAGGGATGAACACTTCACCTGAGCACCATTTGTTATGTAACTTCAAAAAGGATTAAATTAGAATTTCAACCCAGCCTTCACGAAGGAAGAGTTTCACAGACTCTGCGCCTGAAGAAGATCATGGTGACCATATCTCACAGGGATTTTGGGGGAAAAAAGAACAACATAAAATCAAAGTTCAAAGCCTGAAACTTCTGAGTGCTATTCCACTTTAGAGGGTCACACAAGGCAGCATTGCAAACAATGTTAGGGAATTTCAGCTCCCCGGATTAGGATTTGTGGGAGGGAATGTTATCCCAAGCGTCTCTCTCTGAGGATTATATTTGCATCAGAACATTCGTGGGTCCAGATTTCTCTGGGAATTAGCAGAGCAATAGCAGCTTCCCACAGGGTGACAGAAGGTGACACAAATCACTGGGTGGAGCTGGATTTGGAGCGCTGTTCCTGTTAATCCCAGGGATTTTCACAGACAACCTCAGTACAAGCACTGTGCTCCTCCAGGGAGCAGTGCTGTGTATCACAGGTGGATCCATGGCATACAGCAAAGGACACAGAGAAGAGAATCCAGAAATTTTCTTCCTGTCACTACAGGTTTGCGGGAAATATCATCTGGGTCAATATTGTTTATAATTGTGAGGGCACAAAAAGTGGTACCCGGGGTACAAGATGCTTTTTTCTGCTTTC
Source organism: Acanthornis magna (assembly GCA_036785705.1). NCBI lineage: Eukaryota > Metazoa > Chordata > Aves > Passeriformes > Acanthizidae > Acanthornis > Acanthornis magna. The sequence continues at coordinate 609,478 of JAWUZG010000174.1, read as the reverse complement.
AATGAAGGTCTGAATCCTTGCATTTGTTATGAGCTATTTGAGTGCATTCTCCGAATGTTCCTGAAGGTAATTCCCACGAAGTCTATGGAGTTTTATCAGTTTTGTACTGTGAATCTGGCAGAATGCAGGATCAAATGGGATTTTGGGAAGAAATTCTTCCCTGTAAGAGTGGTGACACCCTGGCACCCTGGCACAGGTGCCCACAGAAGCTGTGGCTGCCACTGGATCCCTGGCAGTGTCCAAGGCCAGGTTGGATGGGGCTTGGAGCACCCTGGGCTAGTGGAGGTGTCCCTCTCCTTTTTTTTTTCAATTTCACATCCCACATCAAATTTGTAATCCATAATAATCCCCATTTTTTTGCAAAGCTGCTCTGCTCCTGCTGAACTCCCACTGGATTACCTGGCACATACCTGCTCATGTTTATTTCTTAAAAAATACAGGACTGCACCTCCAGGCTCCAGAAGAGACTTTTCCTCTGAAACATCTCCCTGTACAAGTCATCTCCCACAGCCTGGTTTCATCTGCAAATGTCAGCAAAGTCTGTTCAATACAAGGTGTTAAATGGAAATATTGGATCGTGCTGGCTCACACAGATTCCTGCAGAATCACACTTGATGCAACACCCTGGTTTGACAGGGAACAATTCCTAACTTCTCTCTGAATGTGGCTTTCTCCAATCAGCCTTACAAGGATGTTGTGATTGCTCTGTGATGAGATAATTTTCTCAAAACAAGCACAATAAACTCAAATTATTCAGTTAAGGTTACACTTGAAAGACATTCAAATATGGATAAGTGGGAAGTACGCAATCCACACAGCCAGATCTGGCTTTTTTCACAGCTGAGTTACTTTTTTAGGCTCAAAATATTGCAGAACATGTGGGTTTGTTTTTAAAGATAGCACGAGTTGGCAGCAGAGCCACAAAAACACTTCTCAACACTTTTGGTACGATTTAGGGCAATCTGAAGAGCTTGAACATCTTTTCTTCCCGAACTATGAGTGGATTATTTTGATGTGTAGTATTCCCTTGGAATTTCTTGAATTTATCACACACAACAATATCCCTGTGGTGGTTTTTAACCCTCCCCAACTGGTCTTTTCCTTCAGCCTGAACTCTGCTTTAATGTAGGTTTCATGCAATCTTTTGTAAGAGCTGTTCATTCTTTCTCTCAGTGAGCAGATTTCAGATTTTAATTATTTAAGATTCCCCTTTCAGAAAGGCTCGTGGCCCTGGGAGAAGCTGTGGAAGCAGGTGCTTGAAGCCTGAACCTGGAATGGCTGCTTGCCCTTTCCATCTCCATCTTTTGTCACCCTTTTCATAAAAAAATTCTCATTCCTTTTCCCTTTCCCATCTCCATCTCATGTCATCCTTCACAAAAAATTCACATTCCTTTTCCCATTTCCATTTTATGCCACCTTTCTTCACAAAAAAATAATGTTGGGTTTTTTTTTTTAAAGGGGACACGTTCTCTCCCCTCTTTCTACTCTGTAACAGCCCCATGTTTAAATTACTCCACCACAGAGATGGAAATAATAATGTTGTCATCCGGAACATTTTCTGCAAGCCCCACCACAGGCATGAGCCAAGGCTCCCTGGTATGCTCTTCCCAATTTTCCTCCAATTTTCTACCTGTACTGAAATAAAAAGAAGCAAAACAGTTAAATCTTCACTATTTGTTGGCCTTTTAAATTTTTTTTTTCATCCAAGGTCTTTGTCTTTCGGGAGGTCATCTCAGGGAGCTGGTGAGGAAGTGTAATGATATTCATTATCTCAGTAGACAGAAGCACAGGTGAAATCTCAGCTTGGAAGTTTAACAGAAAAATAAAACCCCAGTCTTGCTGATTAGCAGACCCTGGGTTTGTCATTTCCAGCCTGGGTGGTCTTGCCAAGAGGAAGACAAGGAAGGTGTGGTCAGCAGTGAGCACTGATGAGCTATTTTGGAATAAATCTCCATTAGGAGTAATAGAATTGGCAATGTCCATCACCTGGAGGAGGGTGGGGAAGACAAACCCAAAAACTAAAAGTCATCTCCATTTGGCAGTGAAGAGCTGTCTGTGCTAAAAGAGGCCAATGGTGCTGCTTTTTTCCACATATTTCATTTGCATATCTGCTGATCCCACCATGAGTGACCCACAGATGTTCACGAGTGGGGCCAAGTAGGGAGTGCCAGGTTCTGCCCTCTGAAGATGCTCAGAGAGTTGGATCCAATATTTCATTTACCTTTGTGAAAAGGTGACCCCGAATTCTTCAATTCACCCCCTGCCCCCAACAGTGAGGCCAAAGAGGACCTGGTCTGTGTGAGGGCTAAAGCAATGAGCAGAGCATGCCAGAATTCCAGAATAAATTAGGTTGGAAAAGACCTCTGAGATCATCATGTCCAACCTATGACCCAACACCACCTTATCACCCAGACCATGGCACTCAGTGCCACCTCCAATCTTTTTTTACACACCTTTGGGGACAGTGACTCTACCACGTCCCTGGGCAGCCTCTTCCAATGCCCAATCACTCTTTCTGTGAAGAACTTCTTCCTAATGTCCAGCCTCAACCTCTCCTGGTGCAGCTTAAGGTGTCCTCTGGGATTCCCCAAGTGGGGTTCCTCTGCTGCAACACAAAGACACAGATGTGGAGCCCAGGTGTGCTGGGCAGTGATGCTGCATCTCCCCTCCACGAATGGAGCTGGAGGCTCCCAGAGGTGTGGAGAAGGGCAGCAGCTCTGTGTCTCTGCTGCCCAGGCTCTGGAAGGGATCAGCAGCTGAGGTTGGGTAGCTTTGCACCAGAGGACTCAGATGTGGCTGTGCCTTGAATCGTGAAGCAGTTCTGGGCTCCTCAAGACAGGAAAGACATGGAGTGTGTCCAGAGAAGAGCTGGGGAAGGGTTGGAGCTGCAGGAGCAGCTGAGGGAGCTGGGGGGCTCAGCCTGGAGAAAAGGAGGCTCAGGGGATGTTCTGGTTCTTCACAGCTCCTGACAGGAGGGTGAGCTGGGGCGGCCAGGCTCTGCTCCCAGGGAACAGGGACCAGATGACAGGAAATGGCCTAAAGTTGCACCAGGGGAGGCTTAGATTGGATATTGGCAAAATTTCTTCACTGAAGAGGCAATCAGCCATTGGCACAGCTGCCCAGGGCAGTTCTGGAGTCACCATCCCTGAAAGTATTCAAAACATGTGGGTGTGGCACTTGGGGACACGGGTTAAGGGTGGCCCTGGTATTGCTGAGTTAATGACAGGACTGATGATTTGGAGGTCTGTTCCCACCTCAACAATTCCATGATTGTATTTAGGCTGGAAATTTGGAGGGCAAGGTCTTTATTGACAGCACATGACTAATGAAGATGAGTGCAATTCATGAGGATTCCATTCCCCAGACCATGGGAGGACTCAGCTGCTGTTTGAGTTTGGGGCATTGTTGTTTCAGAGCTCTTGCAGGACAGGCCTGGAAATGTTTTCCTGACGTTCCTTTCCTTGATGAGAAATGACCACAAACTGCAGAAAGGTTTCTGTTCATTTGTTTTGCTTCCAGCAGGTGCCAGGATGCCTTTGGCAAAGGCCAGCTGAAAAGCAGACACGTAATCCCATAAGGGCATAAGGAGGCACTGTTTGTGTTTTGCAAGATTTTGATGTGAAATAATGAAAAATCCACAGTGGAGCTAAAAATCTCATTTTCCCAAAGACAAAGCAAGAACAAAATGTCTTGTTTTCAACACCATTTAATTTTAAGTGGTCCCACTGAAAATTAAATATAGATTAGTTTTTCCCTTTAACAAAGTAATTTTCAACATTCATGGGACAGGTAGAACAAATAATTCTGCTTTCATTTGTCTGCCCACAAAGAGAGCCTGGATCTCCTCTCTGCTATTTCAGGAAGCTGAAATTATTTTTTCTTACCCCATTTTCAGTTGCATTGCATTGCACAGGGGGTTGGATCTCATTTTGTCCTGGACAGTTTAAGAATTTTCACATTGAATTCTCCCTGCTGATCCACCCACAACCACTCCAGCCATGACAAACACCTATAATTGTACTGATGTGTATGGTACAAGAACAAGCTCACAATCTCTGTGCCATTTTTTCATTTATTTCAGACCTGCCTAATAAAAATAATAAGTCTTTCAATAACCAATGAATAATCAATGGATAACCAAAACCATCCAGTGAACCACATGGTGTGTGTTTATACAGGTGTGTTTATGTTTTAAATCCCCAAATATAAATTGATTTACTCTGTCAAATCAAGTATGAAATTCCTGAAAGTCACTTTCATGGTAGTGGTGATGATAAGTATAAATTTCCCAGGATTTTGATCACTTGAAGAACAGTTTATATCCAGAGTGGAACCACCATGGCTAACCTGGTGTGCAAACACACACAGACACACAGACACTAGGAACAATTTTCACTCCATGGGTTTTTCACAATAACTAATTCCAAGTGAATCAGGACAAAGATCTTAAGTAATTCCCGGGAAAAAAAAAAGAAAAAAGAAAAAAGAAACAAGAAACAAGAAACAGGAAAAAAGAAAAAAGAAAAAAGAAAAAAGAAAAAAGAAAAAAGAAAAAAGAAAAAAGAAAAAAGAAGAAAAAAGTGACATTGGAATTAAGGATTCTGCATTATGACAAAATGAGGGAGTTTTAACACAGTGAGATAAACAAGCTGCTGGTCCAGGTGTTTCCCTGTGATCCCAGGCAGGTTGCATCTCAGATTCGTGCAGGGGGGAGAAGGCCATTGACCCCAGCTCCAGCAGAGACCAATTCCTGCCAAAGAAAGAATCAATTCCTGCCATTCCAGCTGCCATTTGTACTGTCCGACCTTTTTCCTGACCTTTGTTCTACATATCCCCCTTCCACAACATCATCAGCTGAGCTCGGACTCCTCCAAGTGCACATTTGATCTCCTGCTGAAGGGAGGACACTCCACCCCAGCATTACATGGGGCCTCAGAGCATCCCGGGGCACACAGCTTTGACCTCTTACTCCAAGAAAATGGGAAGAATTTTAAGCTAAAACCAAAAAAACCCAATAAATAAAAAAAAATAAAAAAATCTCCAAATTAAATCCCAAGTGACCAGTGGCAGCAAGGGACAGAGCTGGACTTGCAGGGGAAAGACCTGACAAAATACCTCAGTTCTGGTATCTGAACACCCCTTTCTGCTCCCCCTGGAGCTGTTTCCAATGAAAGTCTCCCCAAACTGGGACAGCAGCCAGGAAAAAAATAGCAAAAATTAATCAAAACGTGTTTTTAAAGGGTCTGTAAGTATATACAGAAAGGAGTTTTTCATGTTTAAAAGAAAACTATTATTTTTTACGTACAGCAGTTTATATTTCAGTTGTCCTTGCTCCCCACTCAAAGATGCTTTTCATTGAGCTTTTAGGTTGATTGTTTCTCAGTGGGGAGGCTGGGCCAGATGAACACAAGTTTATTTTGAATTACTTTAAACTTCAGAACATTTTTAGCAGAGATCCATCCAGTCATTGCTCAATTCTGGACATGGTGCATGTGGATGCCAATCATGTTCTGGCAGAAATATTCCCATGCAAAAGCCACACTCAACTGAGCCTGAAACATGCAAATTGCAGCTTGAAAATACCGAAATTCTCTTTCTTCTCTTAGTTTTGGGTGTTGCTTTGATCTGGGAGAGGGTTTGCAGAGGTAACTTCATGGCTTATTCACCCTCACAGGCAATTAATGTTGAATTCCTAAATGCTTGAAGAAATTCCTGGGCAGAGCTAATGGGTAACAACAAAAATCCTTCACTACAGCATTTCAGGGTCAGAGACAGATTAATGTCCTTTTTAGCAGTAATTTGGTTTCCACGGTAATCTTGGAAACAGTTACATAGTTTAGATTCTTGATCTGGCAAGTGAGATTTTTTTCCACACATGATCTTTATTTGCAATGGTGTTATACTTCTCTATGACAAATGAGATGGAAGGTCTTTGTTAAAATGAAAGGGCAGCTGATTATTTACCTTGAAAGAAAAGAAGATTTTTGTATCATTCAGTATGTGCCTTTTGCCTCTGATGTTCTGGAAAACTCCTGAATTCATTAAATTTAGACTCCAAGCAGAGTAAGGTGTGCAAAGACCTCAGGGATAAAACAAAAAAAACACTTTAAAAAAAATAATGCAGTAGATGAAGTAACCTGGTTAAACCTTGACTTTTTTAACAAAGAAACCACAGAGCAACTTCTGCGAGGGCAGATTTTATAGTCTGGGGTAAAGAAGGTTGAGTTGACTCTTCCTCCATGGCAGCCTCATTGGAGGGCAGGGTTAAGGTCATTGGTGTCCAATGAACTCTGAGCTTGTCTAAAACATGCCCTTGGTATTTAGGATCCTTATTTTTGTTGGGGAGATCAGAAATATTAGTAAGATCCATAATATCAGTCTGAACTCACTTTGGAAACTGCAGAAGACAATGAAGTTGTTCAGATTCAGTCTTTGCTCCCCTGCACAAAACCCCTTGAACAGCAGATCTAAGATCTCTTGCCATGAGGCTTTTCCTCTCCTGCTTCTTAAAGATATTCAGCTTCCCATGAAGTAGTTAAATATTCATGGAGCTAAAGACTGTGCAGGCTGGTAGATCAAGAACAACTTGCTGGAAAACAGCCTTGAAGTTGCTGAGTGCTTGTGAGCAAGAGAAGGGACAGCTGGCTGAGGACACAGAGGGGCTGAACGAGTCTCTTGCAGCAGAAAAGCACCCCAGAAAAGGGAGATGTGCCTGCCCTCGGTGTTGGCCATCTAAAACCCCTTTGGGTTGTTGGCAGGGTCACATCTCGTCCACCTACAGCTCCATGGGCTGAGCACGATGCGCTGCCACAGCTCCTTGGTGATGAAAGAGGGCAGGATTAGGTGGGATGTTGGGAAGGAAGGAGATACTGGTGAAAAATCCTTCCCTGTGAGGGTGGGGAGGACCTGGCATGGGCTGCCCAGGGAAGCTGTGTCTGCTCCATCCCTGGCAGTGCCCAAGGCCAGGTTGGACAGGGCTTGGAGCAGCCTGAGACAGTGGAAGGTGTCCCTGCCATGGCAGGGGGTGGCATTGGATGGGCTTTAAGGACCTTCCCAACCAAACCAGTCTGCAGTTCTATGGCCAGGCAGCCTGATGCCTGCAAGGTACCTCCACATCACATTCCAGGCATCAGTCCTGAGCTGGAGCAGCTCCAACTCGCTCTCAGCCAGTCCAACACTCTGTGCCAGTGCTGCTGCCCAAAATCCTGTTCCCCTTTGCACAGCCCCGCTCCACACACTGCCAGGTGCAGGAGCTTCGTGGCTCCCTCAGTCTCAGTCTCCATCCTCTCCCACCCACAGACTTGTAAAATGTGATTATGGTGATCTCATTTTGAGGAATTCAGTCCTCCAGTCCCAGTCCTAACCTCAAACCTGACACTGTCAACCCATCACTCCTGGCCCAACATCTTCCCGACAGACAGCACAGCCCTTTCCACCCTCCTCTGCTCTCAGATGATTTTTCCCTTTGCTTCAGCCACAGGGACGTGTGACACGAAACCCTGACACATCACAGTGTGCAGAGCAGGAGAATTTACAGACAGCAGGAAAGGCCTCGGCTGTAAATCTGTAAGGTTTGGATCCTTCGGATCGGAGCTGAACAGCTCCCAGATTTTTCCCAGTGCTTAAACATTCGTCATGCAGCAGTGACTGTCCTGGCCCATCGCTGGGGCTCTTCTGCCATCTCCTGGGAGAGGTGGATTTTTACATCAGTGAACCCAAAGTTAGACAAGGGAATTTGAAAGTCCATTTCTGCCCTTTTCTTAAAATAAATAAATAAATAAAATAAATAAATAAATAAATAAACCTACTAAACCAGCAACAACAAAATGGGCAAAGGCCTCCGCAGTCTCTCATCAAAGGAGTTCTAACACTTAAATAATTTGTTTGTGCTTCTTGGGCTCAAGAAGTTTGTTAGCCTACGTTACTTTTCAACCAAAATTAATGCTCAGCTGTGCCCCAAGCCCAGTCCAAAAGTGTGAGCCATTCAGTATGACAAGGAGACAAAATGTGCTGGAAATATTGTGGGTTTTCTTTACCCCAACCCTGGGGTAACAGCGTGCCAGGATGTCTTTAAGAAAATTAGTGAATTTCTTACATATGAATGAATTTCTTACATTTTAATCAATCCGGACTGAAATCACAGTGGCTATTTGGGCTCTCACCTCCAGGTTCCCAGCCTGGCATCTCCAGCCTGCCCCAATGGGGAGGAAGGTTTGTAAAAATATTAAACAGAAGTTAAGTGTTTGTTCCTAGACAATTCCTCCAGTTCTTCCTCAGGCACTTTGGCAACTTTGTTGCTGAGATGGAAATTCACACTCATGCTGTAGAATCACATCAGAGGATTTATTATAGGGTGGTTTGGATTGGAAGGGACCTTAAAGCACATCTTATTCCACCTCTGCCATGGGCAGGGACACCTTCCTCTATCCCAGGTTGCCCCAAGCCCTGTCCAACCTTGCCTTGGACACTTCCAGGCATAAATCCTTTCTTGCTTCTGTGTTTCTGGTCAATGCAGCAGTGAGCAAACCCCACCTACTGACCTTCAAGGCCCCTTCCAACCCAAACCATTTGATGATTCCATGCAAATCACATAACTGACACCTCTTTTCCTGGACCTTCATTAGCCCTGTGATGCCCAAAAGTACCTTCCTGTAGGACAGATGCCTCACTTCCCATCTCCTGCTTCAGGCAAGGCAAGGTGATTAAAAGATACCTGACCCAGCAAGTTCAAGGCAGGTCCTGCTAAGCCCAGGGTATTCCTTGGGGATGACTCTGCATTCCCAGCACATCCTTGGCTTGGTGTCCATTTGATTGAGCCCTTCCCTGTTTCCCAAACAGGGAACATATATATCTACAGTCCGTAGGCTAAAAATGTGGTGATCATGGCAGAGCAGTGCTTGAACACCAAGGATTTTGAGATATGTTGCCATGTTTATAAAGTGCAGAAGGGAAACAGAAAGGCTGATGGAAGTGGAGTTTATTTATGGCAAAGTTTGATCTGAGCTATCCCAGGCTGGGAGTTTGTGAGCTCAGGGGCTGCCACAGTGAAGAAAACTCCATCACACCCAGGCCCCAAACTTCAAACAGTCCCATCAGCAAACAGAGGTGCAAATATTCCTGAGACAGCAGGAACACATAGGGAACATCCGAGACACCCTGAGAACAGCACTGTTAATTTATAACAGCTGAAAATTGTATTTGCTTTACTAATCAGATTTGTTGACCCCCTGCCCATCTGTACCCTCATATCCATCTGCAACCCATGTGGATCCCGCAGATAAAATCCTGCCTGGCCATGGGGTGTGGTTATCCAGAGGCGTTTCAGGCACCTGCAGATTGCCAAAGGATCATCGCCCTGGGAATTTCCAAGTCTGACAAAATCAGGACTCTCCAGCAGGGACTGGACAATTTCACAGTTAAGGCAGCAACTTGTAGCTGCCCCGGTCAGTGCTTACCCAAAGGTTTGGAAGAGTTATGG